>CM053030.1:129532882-129784269 GCA_028564925.1 Lithobates sylvaticus | reverse complement strand
ATTTGGAAAAAAAAACGATATTTTATAATTTTTGCTATAATAAATATCCCCCAAAAATATCTAAAAAAAAAAAAGTTTTTTCTTCAGTTTAGGCTGATACGTATTCTTCTACATATTTTTGGTAAAAAAAATTAAATCAAATAAATAGCAATAAGCGTTTATTGATTGGTTTGCGCAAAAGTTATAGCATCTACAAAATAGGGGATAGTTTTATGGCATTTTACATTTTTTTTTTTTTTTTTTACTAGTAATGGCGGCGATCTGCGACATTATGGCGGACACAGCGGACATTTTTGACACATTTTTGGGACCAGTCATTTATACAGCAATCAGTGCTATACAAATGCATTGATTCCTGTGTAAATGACACTGTCAGTGAAGGGGTTAACCACTAATGGGCAGTGTAGGGGTTAAGTGTGTCCTAGGAAGTGATTCTAACTGTGGGGGGGGGGGGGGGGGCTACGCGTGACACATCACGGATCACCACTCCAGAAAGGGGAAAATAATGTTTACATTAGCATTTCCCCGTTCTTCAGCTCCGTGAGACGATCGCAAACCCGCGATCACACTCACGGAGCTCGCGGCAGGGTCGCGCGTGCATGCGACCACATGGCGGCAAATTCAAAAGGGACGTACAGGTACGCCCATTTGCGCAGCCGTGCCATTCTGCTGACATATATGTACATGCGGCGGTCGGCAAGAGGTTAAATAAATCCTACCTGATTGCTTTCAGTTGTTAGTATTGCTTTCTTTTCTTCTAAATTGGAATTTTCAAACCTTAAAATAAATTCACAGTCGTCTCCAGTAATCATCTGACCCCTGTAAGAAATTCATCATTGTAAGACTAAAACATAGAAGCATAAACCGGTCATTAAGACATACAGTGTGACATTTATGACATTCAGACAGCATAAGGCTGGATATCCTTTAATTCAGGTTCTTAGAATTGCTAAGTGTAACTCATTTTCACATACATTGCAATATCAATGACTGTCAGCCTTAAAGCTGGGAAACTGTAAACACACCATGAATTTTTTAAGTTTTCTTTTATGAACCAAAAGATGTCTACCTTTTGTGAATGTGCGCGTAAAAGGTATTTTGATATTAAGTTTACATCAATAACGTAGCTAGAAATCCTACCATTAAAGTCAACTATGACATTCCTCCTGCTAGTCCATCTAACAGGACCAGTGCATAAAGGCTGTTGTAGCCTCTTTATAGCTCCCTTTTCCAAGTTACAGCTCTCCAGCTTAAACTGCAGCAATGTGCATTGTAAAACTCCATTTTTATTTTACTTTCACTCAAAATGATTGTAAAGTCTCGTTTTTATCCTGCAAAAATAACAAACAGGTTATACTTACCTGCTCTGTGCAGTAGATTTGCACAGAGCACCCCAGATCCTCCTCTTCTCGGGTCCCTTGTTGCTGCTACTGGCCCCTCCCTCCTGTTGGGTGCCCCCAGAGAAAGCAGCTTGCTATGGAGGCACCCAAGCCGAGTCACAGCTCCCTGTGTCCATTCAGACACGGAGCCCCAACCCAGCCCTGCCACTCTCTCCCCTGACTGGCTAGCTGACTTTGATTGACAACAACCAATGTCGCTACTGCTTTGTCTCAGCCAATCAGGAGGGAGAATCTCGGATAGCGGAGACACTCATGGCCATCGCTGGACAGAGAGGGACCTCAGGTAAGTATAAGGGGGGCTGCTGTACACGGAAGGCTTTTTATATTAATGCATAGAATGCTTTGAAAGGCAGGGGAGACATCAGGGGTTTAACCACATGCCGACCGGCGCACGACGATATACGTCGACAGAATGGCACGTACAGGCAGGAGGGCGTATATATACGTCCCTCCTTTCGCCTGTCCGTGCCATCGGGAGCGCGCCGGGAGCGGCGCGCTCCCGCGCCGGTCGGGACCCCCGTGAGTCCGGCCGCGGTCCCCGCGGACTCGATCGCCGCGGGGACTCCCGCGATCGTCTCACGGAGCGGCTGAACGGGGAGATGCCGAGATAAACAGCATCTCCCTGTTCTGCCTAGCAACTAGTGACGCCGATCTCTGCTCCCTGTGATTGGAGCAGAGATCAGCATTCACTAGCTGACAGCCACGCCCCCCCCACAGTAAAAAACACACCCCTAGGCCTACTTAACCCCTACACTGCCACCTTGTGGTTAACCCCTAAACTGCTAGTGTCATTTATACAGAAATCAATGCATTTAAATGCATTAATTGCTGTACAAATGACAATGGTCCCAAAAATGTATCAAAAATGTCCGATGTGTCCGCCATAATGTCGCAGTCAAAAAAAAATCGCAGATCTCCGCCATTAATAATAAAAAAAAAAATTATTAATAAAAATGCTATAAAACTATCCCCTATCTTGTAAACGCTATAACTTCTGCGCAAACCGATCAATAATCGCTTATTGCGATTTTTTTTACCAAAAATATGTAGAAGAATACGTATCGGCCTAAACTGAGGAAAAAAAATGTTTTTTTTATATATTTTTTGGGGATATTTATTATAGCAAAAAATAAAAAATAATGCATTTTTTTCAAAATTGTCGCTCTATTTTTGTTTATAGCGCAAAAAATAAAAACCGCAGGGGCGATCAAATACCACCAAAAGAAAGCTCTATTTGTGGGAAAAAAAGGACGTCAATTTTGTTTGGGAGCCACGTCGCACGACCGCGCAATTGTCAGTTAAAGCGACGCAGTGCCGAATCGCAAAAAGGGGCCTGGTCCTTTGGCTGCAAATTGGTCCGGTCTGAAAGTGGTTAATATACCCCTGATGTCTCAATAAAGAGTATCTGTCATTTTTAAAAGCTATCACAAATGATTGCTTAATAACGATAAAGTTAAATGGAAAAAAAAAATAAGTGTAAAAAAAAAAAAAAAAATGGAAATAAAAATGTTAAAGCCCCCCTGTGCTAATGCGCAAATGCAAACACACTTGTAGGTCCAGCACACAAATGAAAACAGTGATTGCACCACACATGTGAGGTATCTCTCAAACATCAAGAGTGAGAACAATAATTCTAGTGCCATAGCTCATATTTAACTCTAAAATTATAACCTGGAACAGCTTTTAAAGCTTCCCCTATAGACAGTTTTAGTTACCGTAGTTTGTTGCGCCATTTCATAGGTGTGTCCATTTTTGGTATCCATTTATTTAACGTAACATCACGTTTTAAATTTTACCTAAAAACTGGGTATTATATTGTGTGTGCACCAAAATGAATGCAAGTATTTTTCATGAAAATTCGTTTTTGATAAACAGCTCTGCAAATATCATGCAACATAAAAAAATTGCAACAATTACCATTTTATTCTCCAGGGCCTAATTTTCTAATTAAGTAATTTTCTAGCGAAAAATAAAAATTCTTATTTTATAATGTATATGAACAATGTCAAAATTGTCCTGGACGGCAAGTGGTTAAAATTCCTGTACGACATAGTTTCATTTAGATCACTGCCACATAGTTGTTTCAGTCACATGCCAACAGAGAGGTGATGGCTCGGCATAATAGTGTCACTCTGCCTGCTATGCAGCAGCAAGGATGTGGGAATCATTACAGCACATAACAAAATTCCAAAAAGTTTAGCAGGTAAAATGGTTCACAAATATTTATTTTAAATTGTGTATTTAGCGGTCCCATTAAATGTCGGCTTTATACTATTAGAGCAAAATTATTCATTACCATTTGTCAATTTCAGTCTTCAGCAAGGACCACTTACTACACAATACGTGGAAGAGAAAGACAACACTAGTTGAAGGAATTCTATGAAAGAGAAGCAATGGAACAAGCTGAACAAAAGTATTTTTTTCTAGTGATGTGAAGTTCAGAAGGTGGCCTTCCATTTTCAACAATTTCTGCTTTTTCATCAAATAAACTATAGAAAGACCTCGTCTGGAAACATTCAGCCAAACACCCACGCAGCGTCGCCTCAATCAATAGCTGCATGCGGTTACATTTGTGAAAGTCTTTCGCAGCAGCACAGGGACCTATCAGTTTCAGCTAAATGTTTTCTGCACACAGACAGCATCTGATCGATAAATTTTCTAAAACGATTATGAAAAATTATTATTCACTTGTTTTTCTCATTAGAAAGGATGGGCCAGAAAAGAGTACATACGGGTGGTCAGCAATCATGTCCATCTGCTTATTGTTTGAGCTGTGTGAGGAAGCAGGGGTACAGAAAAATTCCTTAGTTTTGAGTCTAAGCACAAGACAAACGGTCGTTCATAATAGATTTGACACTAAATGTATTTTTTATGTTCTACCAAAAATAAATCTACTGTATGTAGCTTATTGTTTATCCAAAAATGCTCTTCTAGTTTAGAACTGCTCCTTTTACCTCGCTCTAAAAACTGCTTTGTCAATTACATCTTGAGGAAGAGAGATTTAACCTCCACATATGAAAAGGCTTCTTCACAGTAAGAGCTGTAAAAATGTTTTCTATTTATTTTTTGTTGAAGTAGATGGACTTGTGTCTATTTTCAACATAACTATGTAACTGGTGTTCACTGAAAACGTATTATTCAAAGGCCAGTTCCCACCATGAATCACACAGGAACACCCTGTGCGACCCTGTGCGAATTACATGAAACCTGGGTGCAGTTTGATCTCAACCAGGGCTTGACAAATTTGCTTTGAATCTAGGAGCCAGTTAAAAAAGTTAGGAGCCATTTTTTTTTAGAGTGGTATGGATTGTCAGCTCCCGGGGTAAGGCCAGTAATTTTCGCCCCCTAACCCTAACTCACAACGGAGCACCCAGTCAATAACTCCAATCTAACGCTGTTACATCAGGGTTATGGGCTGACCAGAAAGAATAAGGCTGGCAAAAGATGGAACTGGTTGGCTCAGGCAGGTGGCACTGGTTTGCACGTGGAACTGACAGATTGCACTGGAAGGTGGCATTGGTTGGCACTGGCAGGTGGCACTGATAGGCACTGGCAGGTGGCACTGATAAGCACTGGCAGGTGGCACTATTGGCACTGGCAGGTGGCACTATTGGCAGGTTTTACACTGAACACTCATAAGTAACTGTGTAAAACTGACAAGTAACAGAGAGGAGAGAGGATCTGTCAGAATTGAGCTTGATGTCGGGGGTGGGCGGGACCCAGCAGCTATCAAACACCAGCCAATGACTGGGCTGCTTAAGAAAAGGGGCGGGGTCACATACAAGTAGTGGCCCGCCCAGATCCCATTGGCTGGTGTTTGATAGCTGCTGGGTCCCGCCCACCCCCGACATCAAGCTCAAATCTGACAGATCCTCCTCTCTCAGTTACTTGTCAGTTTCACACACTCAGCGGCTCTGGCCAGAATCAAGCTGCACTGAGTGTGGAGAAAGGAGGAGGACGGCGGTCAATGTAATGCACTGCATGTCTGGGGCATCAGGAGTTATAGTGAGTGGGCTGGTGGCAGCATAGGCGCCAGGGTGCGATTTCTGGTCGACCTGTCGCCTGGGGTTTGTCGAGCCCTGATCTCAACCATTCATTTAAATAGGCTGACATTGCACCAGACCACACAAATAGTAGTGTGTGCGCTACTTTATAAAACGCACAGCACCTATCAAACTTTATACTGTGGGATTTATCGCAAAAAATCCCCTACCAAAGCAAAGCTTTTGCCACTGCTATCAAGGTTAAAAAAAAAAAAAAATTAAACCATGAAAAGAAAAAGTTCAAGAAGTATCCCACAGCATCCCATAACAGCACATTGTCAGAAGTATTAGTTCTGCACACAGGTGGTTTGGCCTGTCAGCATCAAATCCCAGTGCTTTCGGGAGGCACAGATGCAGCATCCAGCCCTACTTAGAGCAGAGTGTAAAAATCTATGCAGTACTTGGGTTTACAGCTGCATGCATTCAGGGACGCATGTCCCCAAACACATAATTTCTGTATTCAGCCCATACACCCCTGAACATATACAGCTCTAAACATAAATACCACTCACTACAGCAATCAGCCTCCATATAATTGAGCCCATCACAGATTCTGACAGGCTGCTTGGAACAGGGCTGGACACTGCACCTGTGCCTGATGGATTCACAAAAACGTGGAGATTTGATGCTGATGGACCAAACAGTCTGTGTGCATGTAGCCTTAGTACATGCAATCCAAATCACTAAAAATCATATCTGCCCGCAGTTGCAGTTGCCATCCCTTCCTCCTGTTCCATGAGGAGGTTGGCTCGGTCCTGGGCTGCTGGTACCGATGAGGGGCTAGTACAGCAAGCCGACCGCTGTCCGCCGCCTGCTCCGTCTCTCTCTTCCCCACAGCGCTCTCCACGCTGTTCTCCCGGCGCTTTAAGGGCACTTCCGGGTCACGCTGTTTGCGGCACCACCCACTTCCTGTGATGCGGCCGTGACCTTACCAGAGTAAGGCTTGGAGCACAACACTTCCTATGTGCAGAATGGCTTTTCCCCAGGGAAGAGAGCGGCTTGCGGCAGCGTTTTATGCACTTGCAGCAATGGCGCGCACTCCCTGCGGCCAGAGCGCTGGTGCAGTCTTGAGGACGACCTATGAGAAGGACAAGGACAAGCCTGCAGGTTAGTTCAGCCCCCCACCCCTAAAACTTGTCTCAAGAGGGGAACATCAGACCCTCCCCAGACATTTGGTATTTAATATTTAAACAAAACAAACATGCTGCTGTGTTTGGGAGAAACTCAATTATGGGGATCAAGGAGAAGGGTGGGGTCTTATAAAAAGCTGTCAATTGATTGCGTTTCCTGTAGGGAGGAGCCCTCATCTCTCAGGTGTGCTGTCCTTGAAGGCGATAGGAGAAATATGCTTTATGTTAATAATGTTAAAGTGGATGTAAACCGACTCTCATCCTTTTTAAACTACTGCAAAATTGGTTATCTAGAAGGATATACATGCCTCCTGCATGTATACTTATCTGTCAAATGTCTCCCCTCTGTCTGCTACGAGACCCGAAAAACTTCAGATTTTGTGGGTGGGTCTGTTGTCCGGGGCTCAGTGGGTGGAGTCGTGATGTCAGTAGACTCCCCGCCCACCTCTACACTCCCCTTATCAACATGCATTTTCTCCTGTGTATTTCTTACACTGAACTTTTGCTATGATCACTAACATCCAGTCAAAACCCAGAAAAGTCCACACATGACTTCAGCATGCCAAATCATGCTGAGGTGTGGGACAGCCAATCCTTGCAGAGCAGCAGAAGAAAGAAGTGGGAGGGAATTAAAAAAATAATGCATGTCTCTTAGGCTAGTGCACGAGATATGTAAATCACCTGTCACTCACAGCAAGAGGGAGGATTTGACAAAGTATTTCTCGGTTTGTCAAGATTTATCTCACTGAACAATAAAAGACGATTGCTCAGAGCTGAATTAACTCTTTGTGGCAAGTCTGGGCTCAAATGATAGGAAATATTATACTCTACATTATGACATCATAAAAAAAAAAAAAAAATGAAAATCGTTCGTTCTGTTCCCGTACGAGAAAAAAATTTGGAGTTTGTCCCTTTGGCAATTTCCGTATGAAAAGTCAGACTCGGCTGTCGAAAATCTATACGAAAGAAGACTATATGAAAATTCTTTGGACGAAAATGTTCACCCGATTTTCTTATAGTGTGTACGAGCCTTACCTGGCTAGTAGCTCAGGATTTGAAGTTTTGAGCCCTGCATTAGAGACAGTTAATCAGATCCCTAGATTGCTGACAAAAGAAGCTGGCTCCAGCATTTGGAGTGTTGTGTACAGCACTGCCCAGGTGGGAATCTTAAGTATTAAAAATACTGGAAGTATAGAGTGCACCTGTACTCCGAATACACTCTAATGCCGCGTACACACGATCGGATTATCCGGCGTACTTAGTTCGACAGACCAGGGTCCGGTGGACAATTCGATCGTGTGTGGGCTCCAGCGGACTTAGAAAGAAGTTTTGTCTCAAAATCCGGTCGTCTGTGTGCTAGTCCGACGGACTAAAACCGACGCTAGGGCAGCTATTGAATACTGGCTATGAACTTCCTTATTCTACGTCATCACGTTCGAATCCGGCGGACTTTTGGAGTGATCGCGTGTGGCCAAGTCCGTTCATTTGAAAGTCCGGCGGACCTCAGCTGCAAAGGCCGTCAGATTGTCCGCTGGACCAAGTCCGCCAGAAAGTCCGATCGTGTGTACACGGCATAACACTAATGATGAGAAGATTCAAGCTCTAACACACAGGATGTACTCGGTTTTATCAAAGCATCTCCACACATTTTTGTAGCAGCAACAAAGCAAAACATCAGACTTGACAGGCAAAACGTCATTAAGAAAAAATTTGGTTTTGCTTTCTGTTTTGTAAACAAGCAGCATTATTTGTTGTAAGCAGTACAGGGGCAGGTGTAGACAAGTATTTCCACTTCACTGGGCAGTCCAGTATAGTTTTTTTAGTTTGTTTTGCAAAGTAAATGTAATGCAAAGCCTAAGGCTTAGTTCACACTGCCGCGACCTGAAAGTCGTGCGACTTCCTGTCGACTTGATGCAACTTTGAAGCAACTTTAAGGGAATACCTGGGTAATCTTCCTGTAATGTCGGATCCAAATCACATCAATATAGATGAGGTGACTTCCATTAAAGTCTATGGGCACAAGTCAGATAGAAGTCTCCTTAACCACTTTCAGACCGGACCAATTTGCAGCCAAAGGACCAGGCCCCTTTTTGCGATTCGGCACTGCGTCGCTTTAACTGACAATTGCGCGGTCGTGCGACGTGGCTCCCAAAAAATTGACGTCCTTTTTTTCCCACAAATAGAGCTTGTTTTGGTGGTATTTGATCGCCCCTGCGGTTTTTATTTTTTGCGCTATAAACAAAAATAGAGCGACAATTTTGAAAATAAATGCATTATTTTTTACTTTTTGCTATAATAAATATCCCCAAAAAATATATAAAAAAACCTGTTTAGGCCGATACGTATTCTTCTACATATTTTTTAAAAAATCGCAATAAGCGATTAATGATCGGTTTGCGCAGAAGTTATAGCGTTTACAAGATTTTTTTTGTGACTGCGACATTATGGCGGAAACATCGGACATTTTTTACACATTTTTGGGACCATTGTCATTTATACAGCAATCAATGCTTTTAAATGCATTGATTCCTGTATAAATGACACTGGCAGTGAAGGGGTTAACCACAAGGGGGCAGTGTAAGGGTTAAGTATGCCTAGGGGTGTGCTTCTTACTGTGGGGGGGCGTGGCTGTCAGCTAGGGAATGCTGATCTCTGCTCCAATCACAGTGAGCAGAGATCGGCGTCACTAGTTGAAAGGCAGAACGGGGAGATGCTGTTTATCCCGGCATCTCCCCGTTCAGCCTTCCCGTGAGACGATCGCAGGGGTCCCCGCGGCGATCGAGTGCGCGGGGACCGCGACCGGACTCACGGGGGTCCCGACCGGCGCGCTCCCGATGGCACGGACAGGCATTAAGGAGGGACTTATATATATACGCCCTCCTGCCTGTACGTGCCATTCTGCTGACGTAAATCGTCGTGCGCCGGTCGGCAAGTGGTTAAAGTAGTACAGGAATCTTTTCTAAAGTCAGAGCGACCTTCAGTAGTGCTAATTAAGACAGCCATCATTGACGAACACAGGATTTCACATGTCACGTGACTTGGGGTCTCAAGTCGGATCCCAAGTTTAAACCAAGCCTAACTGGAGCGATACACATTAGAAACAAAGAATAGATGCCATCAACAACACTAAACAGCATGGATGGAGGAAATCTCCCCTGCTGGCTATTGTATTTCGACAGCCGCAGCAGACAGAATACCCGAACAGGGACTGCATCCAATTGGTTGCCGAGAATTTTCTGCCGAGCTCCTTCAATTTATTAGTTGAAGTGTCTCGAACAGGGTTGCCAACACTACAAGAGGAATCTGAGGGCCCTGCTCATTAGAGCTTACAATCTAAAATGGGAGGGTCAATTGATACAAAAAGGTAATAGCTGTGGGGGATGAGCTGATGGAGGAAGTAAAACAGTGTATTAGTTAGAAGCAGGATAGGCTTCTTTAAAGAGAAGGGTTTTCAGGGATCGTCTAAAGATGGATAGATTAGGGGGACAGTCGGGCAGATTGGGGTAGGGAGTTCCAAAGGATGGGAGAAGCTCTGGAGAAATCCTGGAGGCGAGTATGGGAGGAGGTGACAAGGGAGCTAGAGAGCAGGAGGTCTTGGGAGGACCGAAGAGAGCGGCTTGGTTGGTATTTTGAGACTAGGTTAGTGATGTAGCTGGGGGCAGAGTTATGGATGGCTTTGTAAATTATTGTTAGTACTTTAAATTTTATTTGCTGTGTAAGTGGAAGCCAGTGGAGGGATTGGCAGAGAGGGGTGGAAGACACTGAATGGTTGGTAAGGTGGATGTGTCTTGCAGCAGCATTCATTATAGACTGAAGAGGGGATAGTCTATGTAAAGGTAATCCAATGAGGAAGGAATTGCAGTAGTCAAGGTGAGAGATAACCAGGGAGTGAATTAGAAGCTTGGTGGTGTCATTAGTTAAAAAGGGGAGTTTTTCTGGAAATGTTGCGGAGGCTAAGGCGACATGATTTGGACAGGGATTGGATGTGGGCCTGAAAGTACAGTTCAGAGTCTAGGATTACCCCTAGCACCCTGGCATGTGGGGACGGACTGATAGATGTGCAATTGATCCTGACAAAGAAGTCAGGGGAAGGGGCACGTGGGGGAGGAAATATTAAGAGCTCAGTTTTAGATAGATTCGGTTTGAGGAAGTTGTTTGACATCCAGGCTGATATGTCTGTTAGTAAATCAGTGATGTGTGAGGAGACTGATGGGGTGAGCTGAGGGGCAGAGAGATAGATTTGGGTGTCATCAGCATATAAATGGTAGTGGAAGCCATGGGAGGCCATCAGCTGACCAAGGGAGGATGTGTAGATCGAGAATAGTAGAGGTCCAAGGACAGAACCTTGGGGGACCCCAACGGTAAGAGGGTTTCCAGAGGAGGAAGTGGAGTTGTAAGTGACACTGAAGGTGCGATGAGATAGGTAAGATTTGAACCAATGGAGAGCGCAGCCATGGAGACCAAGCAAATTTTGTTTTTTGAGGAAGGAGGGGGTGGTCAACTGTATCAAAGGCAGCGGAAAAGGTCCAAGAGTAAGAGTACAGAATAATGACCATTGGTTTTGGCTGTTAGTAAGTCGTTTGTGAGTTTTAGGAGGGCAGTTTCTGTGGAGTGCTGTGTGCGAAATCCAGACTGAAGGGGATCAAAAAGGTTATTCTCAATGAGGTGGTCACTCAGTCGGCTGTAAACTAAACTTTCAAGGAGTTTGGAGGCAAAAGGGAGTAAAGAGATGGGTCTTAGATTGTCAAGATTGATGGGGTCCAGTAAGGCCTTTTTGGTATGGGAGTGACTAGCACATGTTTTAGAGGGTTGGGGAAGATGCCAGTAGAGAGTGAGAGGTTTAAGATACGAGTTAAAGAGTATAGGATAGAGCCAGATGGTGACTGTAGTATTTGAGAAGGAACAGGGTCCCAGGGGCAGGAGGTTAGGTGGGTATTAGAAAAAAAAAAGTCTAGTGACTTCCTCTATAGTAGCTGGGTTAAAATAGGAAAGTATTGATTGTGCAGGAGGACAAGGAGTGTAAAGTGAGGGAGATATCTGTAGAGTGGAGATCGAGACAAATTGTCTCAATCTGATTTTTGAAGTGATTAGCAATCTCCTGTGCAGTGAGTAAATTAGTGGGCAGAGGTAATAGAGGATGAAGTAGAGTGGTAAAACTAGAAAACAGTTGACGGGGACTGCGTGAAAGGGTGCTAATGAGAGTGATAAAGTAAGTTTGTTTGGCAGTGTGGAGGTAGGAATTGTATTTTTGGAGGGCAGATTTATATTGGCTGAAATCTTGCTGTGACTTAGTCTTAGGCCACAGACGCTCAAGAGCGCGGCAATGTTTTTTGAGGCTTCTGGAATTGTCTGTCTGCCAGGGTTGTAGCGGTCGGAGCCTGATTCTGTGTGCAGTGAGGGGGCGAAGGTATCCAAGGAGGATGACAGTGAACTTTTGTAGATAGTAGTGGCCAAAGTTGGGGCAGGACAAGGATGAGATTTTGTCGTAGAGACAATCTGTAGCAGAAAAAAGAAGAGGCGAAGGTTTCTACGGGTAATAGTTTGGAAGTTGGAAGGCAAGGAGGAGGAAAATAAGGAGAGAGAGTGAAACTAATAAGGTGGTGATCAGAGAGAGGAAAAGGAATATTGTAGAGGTTGTGCGGAGTGCACAGGTAGGAGAATATGAGGTCAAGGCAGTTGCCAACAGAGTGAGTAGAAGCGCGTGTCCATGTTTTAGGTCAAAAGAGAATGTTAGCCTCAGCAGCTTAGAAGTAGTGGAAGTGTTAAGATTAACAGGGATGTTGAAGTCACCAAGAATGATTGTTGGAATTTCTGAAGAGAGAAAGTAGGGTAGCAAGGCAGAGAAGTCATCAAGGAAGTTTGATACCAGTCCAGGAGGGCCGATAGATCACAGCAAGTCTCCATGAAACTGGAGAAAATAGACAAATACAGTGAGCTTCAAATGAGGAGAGGGACAGAGAGGGGGGCTGAAGAAGAACCTGAAAAGTGCTTTGCAGAGATAGGAGGATTCCACCTCCTTTCCGTCCACTAGACCTTGGAGAGTGAGTCCATAGGAGAGAGCAGAGGAGAAGGAAAGTCAGATTCTTGAATCCAGGTCTCAGTAATTGCAAATAGGTTCAGGGAGTTTGTGATAAATAGGTCAGGGACGATGGTGAGTTTGTTACAAACAGAGCGGTTATCCAAAGGGCACAAGAGAAGGGGAGGCTGGTTCTAGGCAGAAGAGGAATAGAAATGAGATTGTGTGGATTGCGGCTGCTATCAGAGGATGGGGGGTGCTGGGTATGTTGGCCAAAAGGTAAATGATGGCGGCCCACGATTTGGGGAAATATCTCCAGAAGTTAGGAGAAGCAGAAGGGTGAGAGAGGTGATATGGGATTGTGACTTATGTGGGGGGGGGGGGGGGACACGTCCCAGTGTCCTGCAGGTTTTATTGGTATATGGGTTTCAGAATTAGCAGGAGCTGATACGTGCAGTAATAAGGTGAAGACAGGAGTGAGGGTGATGTATGCAAGCTGTGGGGGTGGAGAAGATGAAGGAGAGAGAATTTAAGGAGAGAGGATGCAACTGAGAAGGAAAAGTAGGGAGTGCATGATACCAAATGGAGAGATTGAGAGGAAGCCTGGATGAGAGATGAAAAAAAGTTTGATTTAGAATCAGGTCACCTGTAGTCTGTTTAGTATTCTGCAGTAGTCTGTTGTGGATTTTCGCTTTGTGCAGTGACTGAAGTGCTGAGCCGAAGTGTAATACTTAATCCAATATGGACAGAGGTAAAGAATTTGAAGGCAGCATAGATAACCAAAAGCACATACACAGAAATAGCAAACCGTTCCCAGTTTCAATTAACCACTTCAATACAGGGCACTGAGGCCCATTTCACACTGGTGCGGGAGCGGCGTCGGCGGTAAAGCAGCGCTATATTTAGCGCTGCTTTACCGTAGTTTTTGGCGCGGTATTCGGCCGCTAGCGGTGCGGTTTCAACCCCCGCTAGCGGCTGAAAAAGGGCTAAAACCCCCCGCAAAGGCGCTTTGCGGCGGTATTGCTGCGGTGTCCCATTGATTTCAATGGGAGGAGCGGTATAGGAGCGGTGAATACACCGCTCCTTCACCGCTCCAAAGATGCTGCTAGCAAGACTTTTTTGACAGTCCTGCTAGCGCACCGCTTCAGTGTGAAAGCCCGCCGGCTTTCACACTGGAGTGAATGGGGCCGGATTTTTTCAGGCGCTGTACAGGCGCTATTTTTAGGGCTGTAGCGCCTGAAAAACGCCCCAGTGTGAAAGGAGCCTTATACACCTTCCTGCCCAGACCAATTTTCAGCTATCAGCGCTGTCGCACTTTGAATGACAATTGCGTGGTCGTGCTACACTGTACCCAAACTAAATTTTTATCATTTTCTTCACACAAATAGAGCTTTTTATTTGGTGGTATTTAATTAACTCTGGGATTTTTATTTTCCGCTAAACAAATAAAAAAAATAAAATTTGAAAAAAAAAATTATTTTTGTTTCAGTTACAAAACTTTGTAAATAAACAAGTTTTCTCCTTCACTGGTGGGCACTGATAAGGCAGCACTAATGAGGTGGCACTAATAGGCGGCACTGATATGCGGCATGGATGTACTGTAATGTAAGGTACTGATGGATGCCAATCAGTGCCAAACAATAATGCCTGCCAATCAGTAATGCCTCTTGTGGGCACTGATTGGCATCCATTGTGGGCACTGATTGGCATACCTGGTGGTCTAGTGGCGTCCCCCCTGGTGGTCCAGTGTGGGCATCCTCGGGGGGGGGGGGGGGCTGCACTGATGATCGGTCAGCACAGACCCCCCCTGTCAGAGAGCAGCCGATCGGCTCTCCTCTACTCGCAAATGAGGAAAAGATTTTGATCATGTAGACACCAGACGAGGCCGTAATTGGCAGGGAGAAGTGCCTAAGCACCTCGGTGAGGTTCTAGAATTTGCCCAGCTTTCTTTAAAATGTATGAACTCACACATTCACAATGTCTGTGACTGTTGCACATGCATCAAGGAAGCAGGATAAAGACAATGCTGTATACTTACTGAAGATAAGACTGCCAGTTCACCTTGTTGGCACGAACCTCCGCAGCCTTGGCTGCGATAATGTTTGTTGGGACAGCAGCATCAACAGCACCTCGGATGTCCATTTTTTCTTTATTGCTTCTAGAGACAAAGACAAAATATTATTATACGTTTCAAGACCGAATATAAGCTCCAAACCAATAGTGTATGAAGAAACACATTTTTTTTTACCGGATTAGGCAGATTTCTGGAGAATGTGGTGCTAAAAATGACCCCTCCATTATCATCATCCCAAGATGTCAGATGGAATGTTGATTGGGCATCTTCCAGTTTTTTTTAAACATTATCCAGCTTGGACAGATGTAGAAACAAGAACCTAATTACAGTGATCGGAACAGTAAGGCTCCATTCACATTAGGCGATTTGAAACACAGGCAGAATCCCCACGATAAATCTCGCTGCAATCGCGGCACAATTGCAACACGCGCCTCGCACAAAAGATGCTCCTGTTTCTTTTTCAGCATCGGTGCAATTTATCACGGCAAAATTGCACCGCAATTGGGGTGCCATTACCAAGTAATGGCATCGCATATGCATCCCACATTTTGCATCGATTCTGGAATTGTGGGCAGAACCGCAGCGATTTCGCCCATGATTCGAATCGCCTAGGTGTCAATGGAGCATTAATAGGTTTGGAGAAACATAGGTGGTGTACAGCAGATGAAAAAAGTTAAGCAATTTTGGCAGGGTGAAAAACCTTAGCAGCAATATCAGTATCTGAACAGCGCACAATAAACCAAGGTCCTTAAATAATAGGACCTTTTAGCCTTTTCTGTTTTTGGCCTGGGAATTTTTTCATGCACAGGTTTCCTAAAATGCAATCAAAGGGTGCTACACAGAAGAACATTCAGGATGGGATATTTAAAACATAAAAACAGCTAACGCGTATAAATGCGCCTAAAATTGGCATGTTTAGCACTTCAGCATGTATTCATTTCAATGGCCAGAATAAATAAATAAAAATTTTGGCCAATGAAATAAACTCCCAAACACCAAATGCTGCGAAACTCACCTAAACTGGTTTGAAAAAAAAAAAAAATGCAGCTTAGGTGAGCTTTTAACACTGATTTTCTCCTGTCAGAAGAAACAGCGTTTACAAAAAAACAGTGTGCATGAAGCCTTATGCCTCAAGCACACAATGAGATTATCGGACGAATAATCATCAGGGTTTTTTTTTGCATGTTAGTTTCCACATCAAAAATAAATAGGTTACAGAAATTATCAGATGACAGAATTCAACTTTGGAAGTGATATAACGTGTTGTATTGTATTGTATTGTAGTGTGTTCTTTCGTTTGAGCATGCGTGGTCTTGGTCTTCCGATTTTTTTTTTTTAGATGAAAACTGTACTGAATAAATGAAAATCGTACAATCTGGTATCGTACCAGAAAAGTTTTCGTGCTTGTCCCTTTGGATAGTGTTGGATGGACTGCTGTGATCGGCTCTTGAAAGCTGTGTAACTTCTATGGGCAGGCCGATTTCAGCAGAGAGGTGTCCGCTGACACCCGCCTGCCATCCGATCAGACAAGATCGGCTCAAAACAGACGGCTGGCGATACGTTCGCCATCCGTCCAGCAGATCGGATGGGATCGGCTGACAACGGACAGGCTGTCTGTTTTCATCCGATCTCGCCATAAAGAACAGCGGGGCTCTGACAGGTCTGTCTCTGCACAGTGAGCAGACGGACCTGTCCTCCGCCTGCTCAGCGGGGATCAACGGAGCGATCACCTGCTCCATGTGAAAGGGGCCTTAGGTATTGCCTTTAGATTGTAAGCTCTCAAGTATTGTAATAAAAAAAGAAAGAAAAAATACATTAAATGCAAAAGCTGCACTGAACTACACTTTTCTGCAGTAACCAGGGTATTCTTGCTGCTTGATTCTTCCAGGAATCCATAATTTTATAGGGGGGATACCACTAAAAAAAAAAAAAATTTCTAAATTCACAATAGCATGACATAATCAATAATTTATGAAAAGATTTTTCTGAAAAGTACGATTATTTAAAATGTTATAATTTAAGGCTTTGACGTGAAATCTGTCAAAGTATTATAACTGCAATGGACACATTAAATATCAGATCTGACAAAGATTTTTAAATATTTGAATGTAATGTATAAATTGTAATATAGAGCAAGGCGCTCATACAAGAATCTCCTTTTCTGTGTCCTTCAAGAAGTAGAAGTCTGATGACACAACAAGGCTTTTGTTTTTCTCTAAACACAGGTTTGAAAAGCCAATCCCTTTTATCAGATTCATCACAGGTTGTTCCCAGCTCCTAGCCTTACCTCTAACAGGTAAAAAGCAGACCGACTCCGGATTGACCCAGAAATATTCTGGGATTGGAAGAAATAACTGTAGAATAAAAGCCCTGCAAAAGAAAAAAAAAAAAAAAGAAAAATACAGTGATGACACAGCAGCATCAACAAATAAGTGTGTGCCATAACATAAAAATCTGTTGGACAAGAGGAAAGCCCCCTATTGACCTCAGCATTAGAAGAAAAAAAAAATTACACATGCTACTGAAAGTGTCTGCAACACTCACACTAAGGCCCCTTTCACACTTGTGCGACTTGTCCTGCGACTTGGGACTGCAAAGTCACATGACAAGTTGTACCCCGTGATTTCCAATGAGTACCATTCAAATCTGTGCGACATCAAAGTAGTCCCTCCACTACTTTGGTCCGAATTTGATTGCGACTTCAGGTCCATAGACCTCAAGATTACACAGGCATTGCTAAAAGTTGTGGCAAAATTGCAGCAAAGTTGCGCGACTTTCAGGTTGCACAAGTGTGAAAGGGGCCTAAGGAAGGGTCGGACAGAGCACCTCTCACCTCTAAACACCAAATCCCTATGAAACAAATTCCACATTTATTTTTATTTTTTTTGCAGCCATAGAAGGTAATACATGTCTTTTCCAGCACATTGCCAAGATGATGACTGTACTGTTATCCACTTGAAGACCAGGCCTTTTCTGGCACTGTTTACAAGTTTAAATCAGTATTTTTTGCTAGAAATTACTTATAACCCCCAAACATTATATCGTTTTTTTTTAGCAGACACCTTAGGGAATAAAATGGCGATCATTAAAATGTTTTATGTCACAGTATTTGGTAAAAAACACACACACAATATATACCCCAATTATTTAGTAAAATATGAAAAATTATGTTACACCGAGTAAATGGATACCCAACATGTCACGCTTTAAAATTTCACACGCTCATGGAATGGGGACAAATTACGGTACCTAATCTCTACAGGCGACACTTTAAACGCCTTTACAGGTTACCCATTTAGAGTTACAGAGGAGATCTAACGCTAGAATTATTGTTCTCGCTCTAACATTCGTGGCGATACCTCACATGTGTGGTGCAAACACTATTTACATATGCACGCACGACCTATGTATGCCTTCGCTTCTGCATGCAAGTACAAAGGGATGGGGCTACTTAAATTATTATTTTTTTCTTTGTTAATTAATTACATTTTTACATTGACCTTTTTTTTGTACTTTTTTTTCTATTACAAGGAATGTAATGTAAAGATACCTTGTAATAGAAATAAGGATGACTGGTGCTCTTTATGGAGAGATCTGGGGTCAAAAAGCCCTCAAATCTATCCTGTAACTTTAGACTGGGTTAACACTAGTGCGAATTGGATGTGGGTTTCTCCGCATGACAGGAGACTGTGAACGTCTCTCAATGGAGCCGGTTCACACATCTCCGTGGCGGCTGCGGAGCGGATTGCACAGGAGACCTGTGCGTCTTTGGCTTTGTTTCAAGTCCAAATTTAGGCAAAAATTTGAGCCCGATTTGTCCCTAAAACTGAGAATATGGACACACCGGACCCCTGCTGTGAGCAACATCAATATTAAGGCTACTTTCACACCGGAGGCGTCGCTGGCGTCGGCGGTAAAGTGGCGCTACATTTAGCGGCACTTTACTGTCGTTTTAGCGGCGCTATTCAGCCGCTAGCAGGGCTGTTTTAACCCCCCGCTAGCAGCCGAAAAGGGTTAAAACCGCCGGGTTTGCAGTGCTGCCCCATTGTTTTCTATGGGAAGGGGCGCTTTAGGAGCGGTAAATACCCCGCTCCAAAGATGCAGCTTGCAGGACTTTTTTGACCGTCCTGCAAGCGCACCGCTCCAGTGTGAAAGCCCTCCGGCTTTCACACTGGAGACACAGCAGCGGCAGTTTCAGTGCGCTTTGCAGACGCTATTTGTAGCGCCTGCAAAGCGCCCCAGTGTGAAAGGGGCCTACGTGTGAACCCAGCCTTAAAAGCAAAAGCTCACAAAAAAATAAATAAATGTGAGCTTTTGCTTAAAAAAAAAAAAAAATTTTAAATAAGTTTACTTCCACCCTGGACTGGATGTTGCTAAGTGGTTATATACTACAACTATTTCCATCAGATTTGACTCCGTGAGATCTGATGTTTACAGGTTGAAAAGTATATTTATGCAAACATGAATTATGAATGAATGAACACGTATTATTTCTGTTGTACACCAGTTTAACTTTCTTATTATCCAATAAGGCCTTGGCAATCATTTACACCTGCACACATGTCTAGTACCTGGGCCAACATACGGTAGTTTCCCATTAAAAACAAATTAAACCGCAGCGCGTATATGTGAAACAAAAACAATCAATGAATGGGAGGGACTTCTACTTGAAATGCATTTCCATGCAGAAACATTTATGTGATTTACAGCAAAAAAACTGACAACCGTACTGCCATAATGCAATTCAATGCATTAGCTTGCAGCATAAAGTGATTTAACACACCAAAAAGAGATTGCATCAACAGGTCATCAATGTTATAAGCTGACCAGCAAATCAGGTTGGCCAGTATTCCCCAAGATAAAAATGCAACAAACAGACCCAAGGCGCTCAACCACAGATTTGACAAAGAAGCCGGGAGCTTTGAAAACGCATTATCTGATTGGAGAGAGAGCCCTACTGGTCCCTCCCCTTTGACACGGCCGCCGGAATGGCCACATCAGCTCCCTTGGCCTGCTGCATTATTGTTGCCATCCTGGGGGCGGCCATCTTCTTGGTAGGCTCCAGCTTTACTACACAGCACACTGAAGTGTACCTTCCCTACAGGACACCAACAGCCGATCACAGCAAGCCATCTGGCTGGTATGTGAGCCTTGAGCCTGTTTCCATCACAAGTGCTGTGCCCTCCATTTAGGCCGGGTTCACATATGTGCGGCTGCCGTTCCCAGCATCTGGTCCAGAGCGTCCCTGTTCACCGATTCAGGTCTCAATTTTTTTCTAAATTCACACCTGAACCGGGCCCTTTTGGAATGCGGACCACAGCCGCCCCCCCACACGTGTGAACCGACTACACTCACATGTCATGCGAATTAGTTGCAGGGAAACCCGCATCCAATTCGCAGATATGTGAACCCAGCCTTAGTGATTGAGGCTGGAAGAGACTTGGGCTTTAACCTTTTACATTCATATATGACTGTTTTTAAATGTTACTTCATGGTTTATATGGAAGCAATTTTTATAAAATGTATTCATCAACCCCCAAATGTATTTACTTGTTTCTCATGGATACCTTGACTTGACTACCAGTGCGCAGTATATAGCCTTTGTGCAGTATTCCCTAAGGCCTGGTTCACACCTATGCGTTTTTCAGTGTGTTTTCAGTTTTGCAGAAACATACTACAGTCCACTTAAAATGGTTTCCTATGGGTCACGTTCACATCTGTGCGTTTTCCACCAGTGCATTTTTTTTAAAGGTCCAGCAGCAGGTTGTATTTTTGGTTCCCTAGACCAGTGTTTCTCAACTCCAGTCCTCAATGCGCCCCAACAGGTCATGTTTTCAGACTTTCCATTATTTTGCACAGGTGATTTGATCAATTTCACTGTCTTAGTAATTACCACAGCTGTTTCATGAGGGAAATCCTGAAAACATGACTTGAGGACTGGAGTTGAGAAACACTGCCCTAGACTTCAATGCAAATGCAGCGGAAACGTATCAAAAACGCAGTGCTTGTGTTTTTGCTAGTTTCACCCACAAAGCAACAGACACTGCCTAAAAACGCATCAAAAACCTGTGTGAAAAACGCACCTGGAAAACGCATCAACCGTTGTGGGTGTGAACCAGGTCTAACGCCTCATACACACTGGGTGTTTGCCCTGCTCTTCTGAATGCCTTTTCTTCTGGTAGGAGAAAAGCAGTGTAAAAACAGTGTCTAAGGCGCTTTACAGGCTTGTGTAGCGCCTGTAAAGAGCCTCTCCTGTGTCTCCAGTGTGAAAGCCCGAGGGCTTTCACACTGGAGCGGTGCGCTTGCAGGGCGGTCAAAAAAGTCCTGAAAGCCGCATCTTTGCAGCGCTGTAGGAGCGGTGTAATCACCGCTCATAAAGCGCCCCTACCAATTGAAAACAATGTGACAGCGCCGCTTTGTGGGTGGTTTTAACCCTTTTTTGGCCGCCAGCGGGGGGTTAAAACCGCCAACTAGTGGCTGAATAGCACCGCTAAAAAAAAAAAAACGCCGGCCCGACTGAGTGTGAAAGTGGCCTTAAGCCTCGATTTGAAAACATGTTTAGGCGCGTCATTTGTAATAATTTATTCTGGCCACAGAAATGAACACGAAAGCGCTAAATGCACCCATCATTTAGGCACGTCATGTGTTTTTCCTGCTGAAAAACTCCTCTCCTGAATGTGCAGGTGATGGGGGTTTTTTTCTGCCTCTAAACACATATTTGTGCATAGACACATTGGGGTTGATGTACAAAAACTGAAGAGTGCAAGATCTGGTGCAGCTCTGCATAGAAACCAATCAGCTTCCAGTTTTTTTTTTTTTTTGTCAAACTTTAAGGCCCCTTTCACACATGCGGACCGTATGTCCGTTTTTCATCCATCCGTTTTTGGATGAAAAACGGACATACATGCATGTCTATGGGGTAGCGGGTGTTAGCGGATGAGCATCCGCTGACACCCGCTATTGTCCGCCTCTGAAATTGTCCGGTTTTGCAGACGGAGGAAAATCCTATTTTTTCATCCGTCTGCAGAGCGGATCGGATGAACATGGACAGACGGTCCGTGTTCATCCGATCCTCCATAGAGGAGAGCAGAGAACTGACAGGGCGGTCCCTGCACAATGTGCAGGGACCGCCCTGTCATCAGTCGGCTCAGCGGGGAACAGCTGTGTGATCCCCGCTGAGCAGCGGATCTTCACGGGGCGGATCATTACGGATCCGCCCCGTGTGAAAGGACCCTAAGGCCCCTTTCACACCAGGGCGGTGAGCCGCGGTGATGGTAAAGCAGCGCTATATTTAGCGCTGCTTTACTGTCGTTTTCACCGCGGTTTTCGGCCGCTCGCGGTGCGGTTTTACCCCCCCGCGAGCGGCCGAAAAAGGGTTAAACACCCCCCGCAGAGCGCCGCCGTAGCCGCGGTATTGCCGCGGTAACCGCGGTATTGCCGCGGTCTCCCATTGTAATCACACCGGCTTTCACACTGGAGTTAAAGGGGCCGGATTTTTTCATGCGGTGAACAGGCGCTATTTTTAGCGCTGCACCGCATGAAAAACGCCCCGGTGTGAAAGGGGCCTAACTTTGAAGTTAGAAGCTTATTGGCTACACAGCTGCACCCGAATTAGCACTCTAATTTTGGCTGGGTTCACACTGGTTCGACAAACGCTCCGACATTGGGAGCTCATGTCGCATATGAAAATCAATGTTTCCCTATGAGAACCGTCTTAACTGGTCCGGCACAAGTCGGTCCGACTTTGAAAATGCTCCCTGTACTACTTTGGTCCGACTTTGATCCTACTTCAGCCCATTGAATATCATTGAAGTCGGATAGAAGTCGGATGCTTGTCCTAACCATCCGACTTTTGACATCAGACATGGTGATTACAGCAGCAGTAAAAGGAGTTTATCTCACACTGGGATTGTTTTGATTGGTCAAAGGACAAGTCAGATTATCACAAAATTGGATCAAAGTAGTATCCTGTTCATTCAAGTCGGATGGATGTAGGACCAATGTAGGACTGATGTCGCAGAGCAAAGTAGGATGAAAGTCGGATGAAAGTCGTATGACTGTCGTGTAGTATCAGTGTGAACCCAGCCTTAAGTAGATCAACCACTTAGGCTCCTTCCTGTCAGGCGGACCAGATCGGACCCTCGAGTCTCTTCTATGGAGTGGTAGATGTCAGCAGACACATGTCCACTGACGTCCACCACCATCTGATCTAACCCTGTCCGCCAAAAACAGACGGATGGTGGTCTTATTCCCCATTCGTCCGGTGGATCAGATCAGCTGGCATCGGGTGGAAACTGACAGCCAGTCCGTTTCCATCTGATTGCCCCTTAGAGGAGAGAGGGACTGTGTCCGTGTCCACCCTCCATAACCAAGCAGACATGAAGCTGTCATCTGCCTGCTCATTGGGGGGGGATCAACTGAAAGATCCCCTGCTGAGTATGTGTCCAATGCCTGGCTGGGTTGCCACAAAATTGTAGAGAGCCATGTGAAATTTAGAGATCTCCTCACTATGTCAAGGGCGGCCATAACATTTCCAATTATTTTTCATAAAGAATTTTCATTCAGTGCATAATATTTAGATACAATATTGTGACTGGTTGCTGGTTACCGACAAAAAGAAAAAAAAAAAACATGGCCTTTTTATTAAAAAAAAACAAAAACAGGCTTAATTAAAATATTAATTTGATTCCAAATATGGATTGTTTTTAAAAGATAAGTTCACCTTTTGTAACATATTGCACCCATATTTAGCAGCAGCAGCCAACCTCTTCCCCAGTCCCCCCCCCCTGTGACCATGGGTGGCGGATCCACTCCTCGCACACGCTGTCACATTTTAAAAACAGGGCAAGAATGTGGGGCTGTAACCACACAGGCACATCATTCATTCATTCATAGAGATCTATAAATGAATGAACAGCAAGTCCCATCTGCCACAGCTTGTAGTTCTCAATGAACTATGTGATCCCTGATGATCACTCTCATAGTTCACTGACTCTTTGTGCACTTCAGTAACTATCTGCCCATACAGGAGTAACAGCCAGCTGTACTGTGTGTGCAGGAGCCTGACATTGCACCGATCACGGGTTCAATGTTTTGCAGGCTGCAGTGTAAAAAAGAAAAAAGGTTGGTTCGCCTTTAACCACTTGCTTACTGGGCACTTTCACCCCTTCCTGCCCAGGCCAATTTTCAGCTTTTAGCACTGTCACTATTTGAATGACAATTGCGCGATCATGCAACACTGTACGCTTTCTTTTGGTGGTATTTAATCACTGCTGGGTTTATTTTTTTGCTAAAGAAACGAAAAAAAAGACTGAAAATTTTGAAAATAAAAACAAAACAGTTATATAGTTTGTTATAAAATTTTGCAAATAGGTAATTTTTCTCCTTCATTGATGTGCGCTGATGAGCCTGCACTGATGGGTGGCACTGCTAGGTGACATTGATGGGCACGGATTTGTGGCATTGCTATGCACTGGCAGGTGGCACTGGTGGGCACAGATACTGGGGTGATGTCTCACCCTCTTCGGGACCACTATGCCTCTGACACAAGTTGGTGATCGGCTTTTTATTTTCTGCTCACGCTGTCAGCGCGAACAGAAAAAAAAAGCTGATTACCAATCTTTTGTTTGCATCACGTGATCAGCTGTCATTGGTTGACAGCTGATCACGTGGTAAGGGGCCGGGATTGGTCCCTTACTCTGATCTGTGATCAGCCGAGTCTCATTGACTCAGTGATCACAGAGGGCGTGCAGGCAGATCATGCCCAGGAGGACGTCATATCCCATGAATTAAGGCCCACACTGTAGCCGTCATTCGGCTATAGCGCGGGCGCAAAGCGGTTACATTTCTGGAGAGCTAGTAACCCTGCTTAGATTTTTTTATCTTCTATCCCATTTGGGATAGATTAAGGCTGGCCATACATTATACCATTTTCTTGTACAATTTTCCTTTAAAGTTACTAAAACAAAACCATACAATATGAGGTCAACCTAAACACTTTCAATTTGTATGCAATCAGGTAGGCCCTTGCACTAAGTATCTGAAGGTATAGCTAAAGGAAATTTAATAGGAAAATTGTTTAATGCAGGGGTGCTCAACCTTTTGAAGAGCGAGGGCCACTTAAGCGACTTAGTAACCAGCCGCGGGCCACAATGAGCAGATGACAATTCTGCCTCCACTCTACTTATGCAAAGCGGACACAGACACAGCCCACTCTACTCTATGGGCCCTCTCATCTGATCAAATGGAAGGGGACGGATCCACTTTACGTTTTTTTAGCAGATCAGATTGGAAGGAGGCAGCTGTAAATGGGCACAAGTTTGTTTACATCTGCCGCTCCATAGGTGAATGGAGGGTCCGATTGGGTCAGACAGATCATGATAAAGGGGCCTAAGGCTACTATTACACTGATGGTCTGTGGTCTACCCACACCTGTGGCTTTCCTACAGGTTAGCTGTATTTTGCCATAGAATTCTATCATGTCCTGCAGGTGTGGTGCACTTTCTGAAAGTGCCCCAAACCCACAGGTAAAACCAGAAGTCTATGGCTCAGTGCAGGTAAGCCGCAGGTACACTGCGCTATACCTGCGGATCCGTTTTAAAGCCGCCCAGTAACCACTGCAGAACAGATATGTCCATATACACACTGTGATTTTAGTAATAAACTTGCTGTCCCAGGCAGAGTGCATTTGGTATCACTCCACCTATGACAGGAGCCGGTGCTATACAGTAAGCAATGGCTTATGCAGCTCTGCTCCGCAGCTGATTGCTTCCTCTACCGCTGGCTTCATTCACAACACTGATGCTCGTGCATCCCAGAGCACGAGGTCGCGGGCCACATCAGAGGGCTCCGCGGGCCACATGTGGCCCCCGGGCCACTGGTTGGGCACCCCTGGTTTAATGTATCGCCAGCTTTAAAACGTGTCAGCTTTTATTTCTGTCTATGACCGTGTGGAGAAAAAAAAAAGAGGGGTGGGGGGGTGGGGGGGGGGGGGGGGGGGGGGGGGGGGGGGGGGGGGGGGGGGTTTAGCTGTCACCAGAACAAGAATGCAAAAGCATTTAAAACATTGTCAGTAATTCTAACTCCTCCCTACTCTGCTAAAACTGTGTTCATATTGAAGAGATTTCCCATCCTGACAGAAAAGAAGGGGGAAAACTTCCCAATACAGACACAGACAGAAATAAAAACTTGACACGGGCTCTAACCCTTTCCTGCTTTAACCAAAATTTCAAAAACCCTACGAGACATAACAATATTTATAAGCCATGTCAAGGTCCCAACTCCTGGGTGATTGTGCCCTTTTGATCCATGTTCTTATGAATTCTGAAGTCTGGAACTCTTTCCAGTTCAGAAGGCTTTAGCAGCAACTGTTTTTTTTTGTTTTTAGATACAATTATATTCTGATGCCTTGTCCAGTATTGTTATAGACCTGATTGATCTGTCTAGCATTGTAAAGAACAAAAGATGTAAAAACAAATAGAAGATAAAACTCCGCTCCGCTATAAAACCCCAAAAAACAACAATAGTTTACACGTATAAGCAAGTGGGGTCTCTGCAATATAAAATGACATGGCACTCAATTACTAAATGACTCATTTACAAGATTTGTGTTTAACATTTTATCTTCTATAAAAATGTGAGTTGTCATCAGAACAGGAACTAAAACAAAATCTGCCAATGTGACAAGAAAGATTTGTCCTCACTTTGTGAATGAATGAATGAATGAATGATTTGTATAGCGCTGCAACTGCGAACTGAATCGCCTCGAGGCGCTTGACTGCTCATGTTGGGATGCCATGTATTAGAAGAGGTGGGTCTTGAGTTTTTTCCTGAAGGCCTGATGGTTTTCTTCCATGCGGATGTTGTTTGGTAGAGCATTCCATAGCCGGGGTCCCTGTACTGCGAATCTTTTTTTGTGTTCCCTTAGATTTCCTGTTCTCTCCGATTACAGTTAGTGAGATGGAAGAACACCTCCTACCCCCCCCCCCCCCCCCCCCCCCCCCCCTGGTTTCTGATATATTAGTAACAAATTATATTTTCACCAATTAGAGAAAAGAGTTTACACAGTCACGTGGGGGAGATTTACTAAAACTGGGGCACCCATGATAGTAAGGGCTCTTTCACACGGGCGGTCCGTTCAGGTCCGCCTGTCAGTTTTTTTGGCGGACCTGAACGGACCCTCCATAGACCTCTATGGAGGGACGGATGTCAGCGGTGACATGTCCGCTGACATCCGACCCGCTCCGATCCGAAAAATTGTGACGGAGGAAAAAGCTATCGAATGACGACGGACTCTACGGTCCGTCGTCATCCGATCCCCCATAGGGGAGAGCGGCGCTCTGACAGGTCCGTCCCTGCACAGAGTGCAGAGACAGACCTGTCATCTTCCTGCACAGCGATTCCCCGCTGTGCAGAGCGGGCTCCGGACACGTCCGTGTGAAAGAGCCCTAACCTATCAGCTTCCAGGTTTTATTGTAAAAAGCTTAATTGAACAAGCTGAAGTTAGAAGCTGATTGGTTACTATGCACAGCTGCACCAGATTCTGTGTTCACCAGTTTTAGTAAATCCCCCCCATGGGGACATCCAATAAGAGTAATTCTAACAAGATTAAAACAGAATAGAGGAACTGAATGAAAACAATTGATGGCAAATATCACCTCTACGCAGCCCCACCGGGACGCGCGCAGCCCCACCGCGACGCAGCCGGGACGCGCGCAGCCCCACCGCGACGCAGCCGGGACGCGCGCAGCCCCACCGCGAC
The DNA here is from genome assembly GCA_028564925.1 of Lithobates sylvaticus. Lineage (NCBI taxonomy): Eukaryota > Metazoa > Chordata > Amphibia > Anura > Ranidae > Lithobates > Lithobates sylvaticus. Next base: position 129,756,846 of record CM053030.1, on the reverse strand, counting down.
GCAGCCGGGACGCGCGCAGCCCCACCGCGACGCAGCCGGGACGCGCGCAGCCCCACCACGACGCAGCCAAGCCACACACAGCTCCTTCATTGTACAGCCAGGCCACACACACACAGTTCCACCATCATACAGCCAGGCCACACACAGCACAGAGCCCATAATGTCCTCGTTCACCCACCTTCCCTGGCTCGGTCCCCAGCCTTTGCACCGGACAGCCAGCCTCTGTGTTACGCTCCGCACACCTTGTGACCTCTCTGTATAGACAGGACAGCTGAGAAGACAGGCGCAGTCATGTGACGGGAACACGATCAGGTGACTCTACCCCGGAAGTGAGCGGGGACGGGCTGTTATCACGTGATCCCGTTTGCGGAAGAAGGGAGCTGTGTCTGTGTGATGAGGATTGTATTCCATGTAGTGGAGGATGGAGGATGGCTCCTGATTGGTGGGGAGGAGCTGTGTACGGACTCTTGTCTCTTCTCTGTGTGATAGAGGGAGTTGTGTGTATGGCTGACACTGTATGTGAGTCTCAGGACATAGATAGATGATAGGGATTGTCTGTAGACGCTGATAGCAGAACTCTCATGGTTTCCTCTATGTATAGGGAAAAATGAAAACATGAAAGAAATCGCTGCAATCCCTGAGTGTGCCTGTAAGGTTCCATTAACATCTGGGCATTCCATGAATTCATTATTAACGGCACCCCAAAACACACCAAGTTCTACGAGCTCAGGCCTCATTCACATGGAGTAATAAGCTACTGTTTTGTTTTTTTACACCCATGAACACGGCTGCATATTATTTAATGTGCCCATGCAGTATTCGGAATGCATGTTATCTGGTATTGGAGCGTTTTTTTTCAGCCAATTCCAGTCACAGCTGATCCCATGTAAACAAATGGCAGTTATTGGCAATTTCTTTCCTCAGCGCTGTCACTGTGTGAGGAAAGGAAAGCCCAGACCGGCTTTCGTGTGACAGCCAACTTTTGTAGCCCTGGACAAAAGAATTGAGACTGCAGACATCTCAACCTTCAAAAACTAATTTCAGGGAGGTTTAAAACTCATTTCAGGACAGTGACGCTTTGCGCTAGTGCCCACCCCCCTCCCCCCAATAAAATGCAGCCTGATCAGTGCCAATTTAATGCAGCTATACCAGTGCCCAATGAAATGCAACCGTATCACACAGCTACTGGCCCTGGGGTCTGGCTGCTGGGGCAAAGGGTCTGGCTGCTGCAGCTGGGCTGCTGGTCCTGGAGTCTGGCTGCTGGGGCCAGGGGTCTGGCTGCTGCAGCTGGGCTGCTGGTCCTGGAGTCTGGCTGCTGGGGCCAGGGGTATGGCTGCTGGTCCTGGAGTCAGGCTGCTGGGGCCAGGGGTCTGGCTGCTGGGGCCAAGGGTCTGGCTGCTGGTCCTGGATTCAGGCTGCTGGGGCCAGGGGTCTGGCTGCTGGGGCCAAGGGTCTGGCTGCTGGTCCTGGAGTCAGGCTGCTGGGGCCAGGGGTCTGGCTGCTGGAGCCAAGGGTCTGACTGCTGGGGCCAAGGGTCTGGCTGTTGTAGCTGGGCTGCTGGTCCTGGATGCTGGGGCCAGGGGTCTGGCTGCTGGTGCCAAGGGTCTGGCTGCTGGAGCTGGGCTGCTGGTCCTGGAGTCAGGCTGCTGGGGCCAGGGGTCTGGCTGCTGGGCCCAAGGGTCTGGCTGCTGGTCCTGGAATCTGGCTGCTGGGGCCAGGGGTCTGGCTGCTGGAGCCGGGCTGCTGATCCAGGAGTTTGGCTGCTGGGGCCAGGGGTCTGGCTGCTGGTTTCAAGGGTCTGGCTGCTGGAGCTGGGCTGCTGGTCCTGGAGTCTGTCTGCTGGGCCCAGGGGTCTGTCTGCTGGGCCCAGGGGTCTGGCTGCTGGGCCCAGGGGTCTGGCTGCTGGGACCAAGAGTCTGGCTGCTGGAGCTGGGCTGCTGGTCCTGGAGTCTGGTGAGCTATTCCAGTCAGAGAATTCCCCAGAAGGAAGGGGGTGGGCTGAGGCAGAAGGGGGGGCAGCCTATTCTGCTGTCCCCAGCCTGCTGCATGGGTACTTTTTTGGGGATTGGTCTGGCCGATTCAGCAGGGAAGGAAGGGGGTGGGCGGAGGCAGAGAGAAGACTGTGATCTGCAGGCTGTAGCAATTAAAAGAAAAATAAACTTTCCCCTGTCAAGCGGACACTTTCTCCACTTTCGAGTGCCGCTGCGCAGTGATCTCCTGTGGGACAAGTACATGACAGTTACGGTCTGCCCGGAGTATTGATATAGAAGGGACTGTACTTGTTGCACAGGAGAAAGTGGAAAAAGAGTCCGCTTGACAGGGGGAAGTTTTCTTTCTTATAATTGCTATAGCCTGCAGATTATAGTCTTCTCTCTGCCTCCACCCACCCCCCTCCTTCCCTGCTGAATCGGCCAGACCGACCCCAAAAAAAAGTACCACATGCAGCAGCCAAAGCAGGCTGGGGACAGCAGTATGGGCTGCCCCCCCCCCTCTGCCTCAGCTCGCAGCGCCTTGCATCCGCCTGTCACTCAGCCACAGACACTGCGGCCGTCCCCCATTTCGGCCGCTCAGGCTGCTCTGTCTGTGGCTAAGTGACAGACCCAGCCGGGAGATCGCCCTGCGCTCGCGGGTGTCCGGGAGCCCGCAGCCAAATCCGGAAGACTCCCGAGGCTCGCGGGAGACTAGAGATGTCTGAGAATTACAGAAATATACATTTTTACAAAGTCTGCTGCCACAGTTTTAATGATGGCAATTTGCATATACTCCAGAATGTTATGAAGAGTGATCAAATAAATTGCAATTAATTGCAAAGTCCCTATTTGCCATGAAAATTAACTAACCCCCCCCCCCCCCCACAAAAAAAAAATTCCACTGCATTTCATCACTGCCACAAAAGAACCAGCTGCCATCATGTCAATGATTCTCTCATTAACACAGGTATCAGTGTTGAGGAGGACAAGGCTGGAAATCACTCTGTAATGCTGATTGAGTTAGAATAGCAGACTAGAAGCTTTAAAAGGTGGGTGGTGCTTGAAATCATTGTTCATCCTCTGTTAACTATGGTTACCTGCAAGGAAACACATGCAGTCATTATTGCTTTGCACAAAAAGGGATTCATAAGCAAGGATATTGCTGCTACTAAGATTGCACCTAAATCAACCATTTATCAGATCATCAAGAACTTCAAAGAGAGAGGTTCAATGGTTGTGAAGAAGGCTTCAGGGCGCATAGGAAAGTCCAGAAAGCGACAGGACCGTCTTCTGAAGTTGATTCAGCTGCGGGATTGGGACACCACCAGTGCAGAGCTTGCTTAGGAATGGCAACAGGTAGGTGTGAGTGCATCTGCATGCACAGTGAGGTGAAGACCTTTGTAGGATGGTCTGGTGTCAAGAAGAGCAACAAAGAAGCCACTTCTCTCTAGTAAAAACATCAGGGACAAACTTATATTTTTCAAAAGGTACAGTGATTGGACTGCTGAGGATTGGGGTAAAGTAATTTTCTCTGTTGAATCCCCTTTCCAAGTGTTTGGGGAATCCAGAAAAATCCTTGTCTAGAGAAGAAAAGGTGAGTGTTACCATCAGTCCTTTGTCAGGCCAACAGTAAAGTATCCTAAGACCATTCATGTGTGTGGTTGCTTCTCAGCCAAGGGAGTGGGCTCATTCACAATTTTGCCTAAGAACACAGCCATGAATAAAGAATGGTACAAAAACATCCTCAGAGTGCAACTTCTTCCAACCATCCAAGAACAGTTTGGTGATGAACAATGCCTTTTCTAGCATGGTGGAATCATCACTCAGCATGATAAATCAAAAGTGATAACCAAGTGGCTTGGGGAACAAAACATCGACATTTTGGGTCAATGGCCAGGAAACTCCTCAGACCTTAATCCCTTTGCGAATTTGTGGTCAATCCTCAAGAGGTGGGTGAACAAAAAAAAAAAAAATCCAGACAAACTCCAAGCAATGATTATTCAAGAATGGGCTGCCATCAGTCAGGATTTGGCCCAGAAATTAATTGACAGCATGCCAGGGCGAATTGCAGAGGTCTTGAAAAAGAAGAGTCAACACTGCAAATATTGACTCTCTGCATAAACTTAATGTGGTTGTCAATAAAAAGCCTTTGACACTTACGGTGCCTTGCAAAAGTATTCATATCACTTGACATTTTCCACATTCTGTCATGTTACAGCCAAAAAGGTAAACGTATTATATTGGGATTTTATGTGACAGACCAACACAAAGTGGCATATAATTGGGAAGTGGAAGGAAAATGATAAATGGTTTTCAAAGTTTTCTACAAATAAATATCTGAAAACTGTGGCGTGTATTTGTATTCATCCCCCCCCCCCCCCCCCCTGGAGTCAATACTTTGTAGAACCACCTTTCACTACAATTACAGCTGCAAGTCTTTTTGAGGATGTCTCTACCAGCTTTGCACATCTAGAGAGTGACATTTGCGCCCATTCTTCTTTGCAAAATAGCTCAAGCTCTGTCAGATTGGATGGAGAACGTCTGTGAACAGCAATTTTAAAGTCTTGCCACAGATTCTCAATTGGATTTAGGTCTGGACTTTGACTGGGCCATTCTAACACATGAATATGCTTTGATCTAAACCATTCCATTGTAGCTCTGGCTGTATGTTTAGGGTCGTTGTCCTACTGAAAGGTGAACCTCCACTCCAGTCCCAAGTCTTTTGCAGACTCTAACAGGTTTTCTTCTAAGTTTGCCCTGTATTTGGCTCCATCCATCTTCCCATCAACTCTGACTAGCTTCCCTGTCCCTGCTGAAGAAAATCATCCCCACAACATGATGCTGCCATCACCATGTTTCACAGTGGGGATGGTGTGTTCGGGGTGATGTGCAGTGTTAGTTTTCCACCACATATAGCGTTTTGCTTTTAGGCCAAAAAGTAACATTTTTTGTCTCATCTGACCAAAGCACTTTCTTCCACATGTTTTCTGTGTCCCCCACATGGCTTCTCGCAAACTTCAAATGGGACTTCTTATGGCTTTCTTTCAACAATGGCTTTCTTCTTGCCATTCTTCCATAAAGGCTAGATTTGTGGAGTGCACGACTAATAGGTGTCCTGTGGATGGATTCTCCCACCTGAGCTGTGGATCTCTGTAGCTCATTCTGAGTTACCATGGGCCTCTTGGCTGCTTCTCTGATTAATGCTCTCCTTGCCCGGCCTGTCAGTTCAAGTGGATGGACATGTCTTGGTAGGTTTGCAGTTGTGCCATATTCTTTCCATTTTCAGATGGTGGATTGAACAGTGCTCTGTGAGATGTTCAAAGCTTGGGATATTCTTTTTATAACCTAACCCTACTTTAAACTTCTCCACAACTTTATCCCTGCTCTATCTGATGTGTTCATTGACCTTCATGATGCTGTTTGTTCACCAAAGTTCTCTAACAAACCTCTGAGGGCTTCACGGAACATCTGTGATTAAATTACTCACAGTTGGACTCTATTTACTAATTGGTTCCACAAGATTTTAGTTAGGGGTATCAGAGTAAAGAGGGCTGAATACAAATGCACGCCATACTTTTCAGATATTTATTTGTAAAAAAAATTTGAAAACCATTTATCATTTTCCCTTTCACTTCACCATTATGTGCCACTTTGTGTTGTTCTATCACATAATATCCCAATAAAATACCTTATATTTTTGGATGTAACGTGACAAAATGTGGAAAATTTCAAGGGGAATGAATACTTTTTCAAGGCACTGTAATTGCTGTCTGTGGCCCCATTAGGGAGATTCGCCCTCTTTATTTGTCATGTCTACCATGATCACAGAAAAGTAAAAGATTGGATATCTTCCAATGGGGACACTTGTTCTGGTGACAACCAGGGATTTACACTCACCTTCTGTTGTGGCAATGGGATAGAAAGTGTTGGTATATCTCCCCAATGGGACACAGTTCTAAAAGAAAAAAAAAAAGCTTTCTATTGGTGGTATTTGATCGCCCCTAGTTTTAACACTATCCAAAATGAAAAAAAAAAAAATTGTCTATAGTTCCTCTTGCCAACCGCCTAACTTGGAGAATACATAATTACTTTGATATTAACCACTTAAGAAGATTTTACCCCTTAATGACCAGGCCATTTTTTGCGATACGGCACTGCGTCGCTTTAACTGAGAAGCTGTACTCAAACAAAATTGACGTCCATATTTTCACACAAATAGAGCTGTCTTTTGGTGGTATTTGATCACCTCTGTGGTTCTTATTTTTTGCGCTATAAAAGAGCGACAATTTTTTGAAAAAAAAAAAATGATATATTTTATTTTTTGCTATAATAAATATCACAAAAAAATTATTTTTTATCAGTTTAGGCCAATAGGTATTCTTCTATATTGTATATTGATCGGTTTGCGCAAAAGTTATAGCAAAATAGGGGATAGATTTATGGCATTTTATAGTTTTTTTTTTATTAGTAATGGCGGTGATCAGCAATTTTTAGTGGGACTGCGACATTGTGGCAGACAGATGGGACACTCTTGACAATATTTTTGGGACCACTGACATTTATGCAGCGATCAGTGCTAAAAAAAAATACAGATTACTGTATAAATGACACTGGATGGGAAGGGGTTAACACTAGTGGTGATCAAGGGGTTAAAGGTGTTCCCTGGGGGGTGTTTCTAACTGTAGGGGGGGGACTGACTGGAGGAGGAGGAGAGAGATCTCTGTTCCTGATCACTAGGAACATACGATCACTCTCTACTCTTCTGTCAGAACGGGGATCTGTTTGTTTTACATTGATAGATCCCTGTTCTGGCTCTCTGTGGAGCGATCGCGGGTGGCCGGCGGACTTCGCGGTCACTGGTATAGTCCTGCTATAGCCGACGTACACCTACGGCGATTTGCCGGAACGAGCCAACCTGCCGCAGTATAATGACGGAGGCTGGTCGGCATGTGGTTAAATACCAGGGTATTGACTGCAGCTAGATACCATAATCCTGGTATTTTATTTTCCCTTAGGCGCCAGTCTTTCAGATAAAAGTGATCCCTGCAAAGGATTGGCCACGGGATCACTTTCAGAAGCGGCAGGAGAGGTGCTCACTCATTTAACCATCCTGGGCTTACGTTATCGCTGAGCTCGGGAACCATCCTGCTCTGGCAGTGTCTTGCCATAGAGATAAGCGATTGCAAGATGGTCACCATTTATCTCTATGCCCTTGGAGGACCGAAGCAACGTCATGACATCACTTCTGGGTCTTGGGTCATGTAAAAAAATATATATATATTTTTTGCTTAAAGCAAAAGACACATTTTTGCTTTTAAGGGTAGAGGAGAGATTTGGAATCTTTTAGACCCCAGATCTCTCCATAAAGAGGACCTGTCATGCTGTATTGTTATCGCAAGGGATGATTACAGTCCTTTCAAGTGATCAAATTTTTTTTTTTAAAAGGACAGTGTAAAAATAAAAAAATGTAATAAAATAAATAATATATTTTTTTTAACGTACCCCTGTTTCTTCGTGCTCGCGCACAGTAATGAATGCTTACGTTGGTCACGCCCACATATGTAAGCAATATTTGCACCACACATGTGAGTTATCACTGGGATAACTGAGCAAGAGCAATAATTCTAGCACTAGACCTCCTCTGTAAATCTAAACTGGTAACCTGTAGAAATTTTAAAGCATCACCTATGGAGATTTTTAAGTACAGTAATTTGGCACCATTCCACAATGCACGCAATTTGACATCAATTTTGACCAAATTTCCTGGGCCTTTGTATCTCACACATCCCCAAAACATCAGCGATCCACCTCCGTGTTTCACAGTAGGAATGGTGTAACTTTCATCATAGGCCTTTGTGACTCCTCTCCAAATGTAGTGTTTATGGTTGTGGCCAAAAAGCTAAATTTTGGTCTCATCACTCCAAATGACTTTGTGCCAAAAGGTTTGAGGCTTGTCTCTGTGCTGTTTGGCGTATTGTAAGCAGGATACTTTGTGGCATTTGCGTAGTAATGGCTTTCTTTCTTTTTCCGCATATCCTTTGACAATTCTTTTGCTTTCCCCATGACTCAGAATCCAGAAACGTCAGTGCAGCACTGGATGAAAGATGCAATGGGTCTGTCAGGAGTCCAGAAACTCATTGACCTTTTATACACACACACTAATTACAAGCAAACAGATCCCAGTTTTTCCTCCCCGTGAGACGATCGCGGGTTATCCCTGCGGTGATCGAGTCCACGGGACCCGTGATCGGACTCACGAAGGTCCCGACCGGCGCACACGTGATGGCACAGTGGCAAATTCAAAGGGCTGTACCTGTACGCCCTTATGCCTGTCCGTGGCATTCTGCTGACGTACATCGTCGTGCGCCGGTCAGAAAGTGGTTAAAGCGGGAGTCCCACAAAATTTTTTTTTTTTAAAGGTCAGCAGCTACAAATACTGCAGCTGCTGACTTTTAAAATAAGGACACTCACCTGTCACAGGGTCCAGCGATGTCGGCACCCGAGGCCAAACTGACCCTCGGTCGTCGGATGCTGCTGCTGCCATCTTCGGTATGGGAATCAGGAAATTAAGCCTTGCGGCTTCACTTCCCGGTTCCCTACTGCGCATGCGCGAGTCGCACAGCGCAATCCGAATGGTCCCTGCTGTCTCTGGGACCTGTGTGTGTCCCAGCAGACAGCGCGGGGGGACAGGAAGAGGCGTAGACTCCCGTGAGAGTCTATGCCCGGAAGTGGGTGCAAATACCTGTCTTAGACAGGTATCTGCACCCCCCTCCGCCCTGAAAGGTGCCAAATGTGACACCGGAGGGGGGGAGGGTTCCGAAAAGTGGAGGTTCAATTTTTGTGTGAACCTTTGCTTTAAAAAAATTGCCTATTATGTTTTGTCACGACAAAGATGTTTGTAATATTTTGTACTATTTTAACATGTGGATATGTGCTACTGTGTCAGAACATATGAGAAATTGTTCCTGCAAAGTTTTCGCTGTTGCTGTGACTGAAATAAATGAGAAAATTGTTGCAGTAGCCATATATTTTTTGGTTTTCTGGTGCGTTTAATAACTACTTTCCACTGGTAATAACTAGAAACGTACGTGTACACAATTATATGAAGTATAGGGTTCAGAACTTCGAACAACAGAATAAAAAGATTGAATAAAGAACAATTGTTCCACACTGATTTTCATTGCATAATAATCATGCCTCCATTTCAGGATCACATGACACTTGGAAAACAGAATTTTAACCGCTTCCCGACCGCCTCATGTAGATATACGTCAACAGAATGGCACGGGCAGGCAAAAGCACGTACCTGTACGTCCCCTTTAATTTGCCTGCCCGGGGGCGCGCGCGCGCCGCCAGCGGCGCGCGCGCGACCCGGTCGGGAGCTCCGTGACCACGGCCGCGGGACCAGCGGACCCGATCGCCGCTGGTATCCCGCGATCGGGTTACGGAGCTGAAGAACGGGGAGAGGTCTATGTAAACAAACCTCTCCCCGCGCTTCCTACACTGACTGTCAGTGATCGGCGGTTCCCTGTCATTGGGAACGCCGATCAATGACGTCAGACGTACAGCCACGCCCCCCTACTGTAAAAAAACACAACACGTCACACTGACTCCTCCCCGTCCCCTAGTGGCTACAACTGTCACTACAACTGTCATTTACATAGGAATCAGTGCTATTTAAATAGCAGTGATTGCTGTATAAATGACAAATGTGTCAAAAATGTCCGATGTGTCCGCCATAATGTCGCAGTCACAATAAAAATCGCTGATCGCCGCCATTACTAATAAAAAAAAAATATTAATAAAAATGCTATAAAACTATCCCCTATTTTGTAAACGCTATAACTTTTGCGCAAACTAATCAATAATCGCTTATTGCAATTTTTTTTACCAAAAATATGTAGAAGAATACGTATCGGCCTAAACTGAGGAAAAAAAATGTTTTTTTTATATATTTTTTGGGGATATTTATTATAGCAAAAAGTAAAAAATATTGCATTTTTTTCAAAATTGTCGCTCTATTTTTGTTTATAGCGCAAAAAATAAAAACCGCAGGGGCGATCAAATACCACCAAAAGAAAGCTCTATTTGTGGGAAAAAAAGGACGCCAATTTTGTTTGGGAGCCACGTCGCACGACCGCGCAATTGTCAGTTAAAGCGACGCAGTGCCGAATCGCAAAAAGGGGCCTGGTCCTTTGGCTGCCAATTGGTCCGGGGCTGAAGTGGTTAAACAGGAAAACAAGAGTTTGTGAACTCTGACATACACCTAGTGAAGTAACTATTCTCAGGTCATACACAGAGATGTAACAAAATCCTCCTATATAAGTTGCACCTATTTATCTGCAATCTTCTCTTTAATGCAGCCATTCAAAGTCCAGAATTTATACACCTTTTATGAGATATCAGGGGGCGGGGAGCTGAAGTTACACACTGCAGAGCTCAGTGAGGCAAGCTCTGTAAGCTAATTTGGGTTGTACCTTCATACAGCACACTGTAATAGACCTGAGTCTGCCAATCACAGGCTGTGTGCTTGAGCTACCTTCACTGTCGCCTTCTTTTTATTGCTGTCAGAAAATCCTGTCAGAAGTGATTTATGCAGATAGCAGAGGAACCAAGCAGCAGACAGAGAACTCGCTTCAAGGGGAGGTTTCCTAAAACGGGTGCACTCAGCATCTGGTGCAGCTGTGTATTGTAGCCAAATAGCTTTTCACTTCAGCTTCTTCAGTTAAGCCTTGGCAATAAAACCTGGATGCTGATTGGTTTTTATGGAGAGTTGCACCAGATTTTGCACTCCGGTTTTTGTGAATAACCCCTATTGTGCTCTAAATTGAAACAAGTACACACTATAAAGGGATATGCTTTGTTCATATTTCATGTATGAGGTTTGCAACCACTTTATACTTAACCATATATGACAAAACTATTTCAGTTGCTGAGTAGACAGAAGTCATTTGTAACACTTTGGAATATTTCCATGGAAGCTCTCCCTCTGGGACATAAAATAATCAGCAAACTGCTCCCTGTCAATGGACGCCTGGTGGGTACCTTGTGCACTATGCCAATCAACACCTTCCAGATCACATACATGTGAGTCATCAGAAAGAATTCTCCTCTCTTTGACAGACAAAATTGTGGAGAGACACTTAGTGTCAACATTAGCGGGATCTTATTGTATTCCACCTCTAAAGATTCTGCACTTATTTGATAGTATGCCTAAAGTGCACTCCACAAATCGCCTAGCTAATGTTAGCCGATAATTAAATACCTTCTTCAAATCCAGGCCTCTTTTGGGATATCATTTCATTATGGAAGTCGACAGTGAAAATGCTTCATTGGCTACTAGCAAACAGGGGAGGTACTGTCCAAAACACTCCCCCCCCCCTTTTTTTCCAGGGTTTAATATAATATGTATAATTGGGCACTTCCCTGCTAATATCTGCAACGCTATCAACATACATATTTTGTTTTTGTTTTATGTTTTTTGAGCATAGGAGGTTTCTTGTATGCCATTTGGATATAGACAACTGTTTTATCTGTTTTTATTTATCTGTTTTTCTTTATTAGAATGAGTTGGCATAGGGTGTGATTCAAGCAGAAGTTTTATGACCAATTGATATACCATTTAATGGATTAATTTGATTACCTTGACTGCTTTAATCACCTTCATATGTGTCATGTACCTGATAGGAGACTGAGTTGATGAGGTCGGCCTCTCTTATATCTCCAGTCCTGGCCCCACTGAAGATGAGACAGAGGAAGCCGAAGGACAGGAGGGACACGAGTGCCTGATGAGGATGATTCCGGGCCGGCAACTTGTCAGGGTTCTGGAGACTGGAATAGCGATGTGCAGAGCTGGAGCAGGAGACAGCCAGGCAGGCACCCGAGGGTTAACAGAAGCCGGAGTCGTAGACAGAAGCAGAGTCTCAGGAATAGCCAGGGTCATCAGCATGCGGGCAGCGGGGTACCAAATCATAGACAGAGCCAGAGTCAGGAACGGAGCCAGGTCAGAGGTGAGCAGCAGAACAGGAACAGGATACACAGTCAAGGTCAAAGGATAAGCCAGGTCAGCAACTAGAAGCACACAGGAACAGATCAGGATACAGGACACAGCTGAAGATCAGTCAGCAAAGCATAGGAGGCAAGACTCCCTTTAAATAGGCTGTCTGGCGCCAAGATGAATTATGCCTGCACGCATGCACGACCACTGACTCTCGCGCACATCTGTGCGCCTGTTAGCCGTTCTTAGGGAAACTCTATGCACTTGCGCACATCTATGCGCCAGACGTCTCAAAGGGATTCCCTTACAATATGTGTTCTATGGTCCACACATGATTACATTTAGGATGGGATGATTGAATATTCAGTCATCAGCTTATATGTATATATCTGTGACCTGAGTGTGTGTTTCCTTTAGTTATGACTAAGCACAGGTGAGGGTGTGAAACGCGTCAACCGCAGCTGATTTCTGTACCTCTGTCTACTGCATGGACTGTATTTTATTTCAATAAAGGTGATTGCATCGATGTGCAGCCGTCCAGACCTCTTTACTTGCTTTGACTGTGCATGCTGAGCCAGCACCCTTTCCTGACGTGTGGGGTGGGTGTAATCTTGGGATCGCCACCTGGAATGGAATCTCTGTTATAGGCCAAAGGGATGGTATGTTGTACCTACCTTCCATTATCCTTTTTCCCTTGGGTGAATCGCTAAAAACACTTGAGAGTCCCCAAAGTTTCCATACGCACCAACGTCAATTGCAATAAAATTGTAGTTGCTATCAGCAATGGCCATCACTATAGGAAACATCACTATAGGAAACACTTTGAGCCACTGTTTGCGGGCATTTGTTTGAGTATGTGTTTGCCATCTAATGCTCCAATGCAGTAAGGAAAGTTGCTCTTTTAATTAAATCCATCGCTGATTTCCAACCACCGTTCCTCTGTTGGCTCCAGCATTATGATTCCCTTTAGCATGTTCCATATTGAATCACATGTACCATGAACTATGTTGTGGTTTGTAGCTTTGCCCAAAGGGTAAATGAAGTGGGAGGAAGTGAAGGATTCACAAATTGCCAAATATCTGTCTCATTAGTAATTAAATGCCTCCATGTTTTTAGCATACTGTATATTGGAAATTTAGTGTGTGTGTGTGGGGGGGGGGGGGGGTTAAGCAATGCTGCTAGGAATTCTGGCTTGTCCACTTTTCATACATTAACCAGTATTTTTGGAAATGGCAGAAAATACAGTAATGTGTACAAAACTGTGACATACTTTTGTCACATTGGATTAGCGTGACTAATAGATGTTTTTCTGTGGACACTGCAAGTCTCAATCTTGTTCTGCTGCTTATCAACCAGGGTCTAAGAATCTCCAGCAGTGCATCAAAGGATGTGATTTTCATGCAGGCATAGTCATAAAACTTCTGAGGGTAGGTGCGGAAATCATGATACAGGGCAGGAAAGTGCCCTTTAGAATATATATGAGAGACAATTGGATGCATAGCTCCCAACTGTCCCTGATTTGGAGCGATGTTCCTCTGTCCCTCATTCCTCCTCATTTGCCCCTCATTTTGGTCTGATCTATATAGTTGTGTGTATATATATATATATATATATATATATATATATATATATATATATATATGCACTTTTTATCTATCAAAAAGCACTAAACCTGTCTGATTTCTAAATTGCTGCATTTGTAAATTCCAAAAGCCAATATAAAAGAATAGTAGTGGTAAAACAAGAACGTTTAATCAGACTTGTTTTTTTGTACATTTCTCCTTTAATGGGGCGTGGTAAAGGGTGTGTCCTATGCCTGCATACTTTTGCTTATAGGTGTCCCTTATTCCCATCTCAAAAAGTTAGGAGGTATGTTGGATGTACACAATAGCGCCTGGATGCCCTTCTCCTCTTCCTCTTCTTAGCCAACTGCTCATACATCAGCATCACGTGCGGGAGGCCAAACATGAGATAAAGCCTAGTAAAGGAATCCATGCTGCTGCCTTTCGTGCTAATGGACTATGCAACAGAAACATTCATCAAGAAGCCACAGCTCAAATTTTTTTTTGTACCCTGCTAGTGGTTTATGATTACTATGGGTTTTTGCACTTTGGACATTATCCTTGCAGGTCCGTCAATACACTGCCTTACTAAGTAAGTCCAAATTGTCTTTCAGGTGGATACTGTTATTTAACAGAAATAACCTAACAACCACTTGCTGACCACCTAACTGTCATTACTTTAATGTTAAATACCAGGGTTTTGGCAGAGGCTAGCTGCCATATTTTTTACGTATCTTTTTTCAGTCAGGTGGATTCGCCACAAGATCCCTTTTATTGAAAGCGGGAGAGGTGATCATCACCCCCCCCCCCCCCCCCCATTCTACGCCACTTCACAGTTGTTTCCAAGCTTACCAGAGCCATCAGTAAGCCCAGAGCCAATATGATCCCTCAGATACCTGGGCGGGAAGCCAAGTGGGGGCTGTCTTGCCCTTGGAGGACTGGAGCGATGTCTGACGCCAATTTTGCCTGTTGGACTTAAAGGTATTTTTTTTAAAGTGAAAATTACATACTTTTTTTTTTTTAAAGGTAAATGAGAGATCTGGGGTCTTTTTGACCCAAGATCTCACAATAAAGAGGACCTGTCATGCTTATTTCTATTACAAGGTAGTTTTACATTCCTTGTAATAGAAATAAAAGGGATCAAAGAAAAAAAATTAAAATTAAAGGGACAGTGTAAAAAAAAAACATAAAAAGTAAAATAAATAATAATGAAAAAAAAATTTAAGTGCCTACTCCCTTAGAGCTCATGTGCAGAGGCAAATGCATATGTTAATCGCACCTGCATATGTAAACGGTGTTCAAACCACACATGTGAGGTATCGCCACGATCGTTAGAGCGAGAGCAATAATTTTAGTGCAACACTTCCTGTGTAACTCTAAACAAGTAACTTGCAAAAAAATTAAGTGAGTGTCGCCGATGGAGATTTTTAAGTACTGTAGTTTGTCGCCATTCCACAAGCGTGCGCAATTTTAAAGCATGTCATGTTAGGTATCTATTTACTTGACCTAACATCATATTTCACATTATACAAAAAAATTTTTACAGTTTTTTTTTTCTGAATTCATTAACCACTTCAGCTCCAAACAGTTTTACCCATATCCTGACCAGGCCATTTTTTGCGATACGACACTACGTTGCTTTAACTGATAATTGTGCGGTCATGCAATGCTGTACCCAAATAAAATTGATGTCCTTTTTTACCACAAATAGAGCTTTCTTTTGGTGGTATTTAATCACCTCTGCGTTTTTTATTTTTTGCGCTATAAACAAAAAAAAACAATATTTTTTTACTTTTTACTATAATTTACTATTTTTCGACAACAAAGTCCGATCACGCAAATTCCGATCGTGTGTAGCCTAGTCCAACGGACAAAGTGCCACGCATGCTCAGAAGAAATTCTGTGACGGAAGCGCTCGGTCAGGTAAAACTACCGTTCCTAATCGACACAGCACATTCGTCACGCTGCAATGTTAAAATGTGTTTAATGCAGCGCATTCTCTTTTTCTTTACAATGCAAGAAGAATGACGTTTTTTAGCTGCTCATATTCACACTGACTTCTCCTAAACTTCTTTCTTTATTCTTTTTCCTGATTTATTGGCTAGAATTTTTTTATTCGTCAGATCTTAAGAATGTTTATTTCTTTATTTTTTGATTTGTCATTTATAGTTGTTTTTTTTTTAATCAAGATTTCCTTTATTTCATTTTTTTGTGGGGGGGGGGGGGGGGTTGTGTGTCTCAACTTATCCCAACACCATTATTATCATTTGTATTTTTTGCCTAAATTCACTAGGAGGTTGTTTGGTGTTGGTGCCCCTTGTTAATTTGACTTTATGATTTGTGAAATGTACCTGCCTACTCACAAATAAACTGTCCTTTTTGAAGTAAAACACATATAAGTATTTCTTCAAACCAAAAAAAAAACTAAAAAATATGTAATAGCAAAATTGGTGGCCTGAGGAGTACATATCTGAGGGAGTTCAATCTGGTCCAGAAGTCCAAGCGATCAGGAAGATCAGATGACATCTATGTCCCCAGGATGTTGTCAGACAAGAGGCTGCATCTTCTGACAGACCAGACGGAACCCAGGCCATCACTATCTGGTCTTCCTAAGGCACTTCCCTCCAGGCTTTCTTCCAGGCTGTGGCTCAGATCTTCGAGTTCTGGCAGCAGGTGGAGGAGGAAGAGGGCAAGGGGCAACCTCCCGGCTGCCACTTGCCACAGCCTCCTCCCGGCTTCCACTTGCCACAGCCTCCTCCCGGCTGAGGTCTTCCTGTGTATGAAAATGGGACATAGTTTTAGTTCTTTGTTCAATCAATCACACTATTTTCAGCTTATGACTGTTGCAAATAGAATGTTAAGAAATAGAACATACTATCATTCAGAGCCCAGCATTTTTCATTCCTGGCCCAATCCTCTTTGATCACTACTGTCTATTGATATGTCAACCACTGTTAACTCACAACTTAACAGATCAATAATAACATCTAGTTAACATCATTAAATGTACGTCAAGAAATATGTTCACCAATGCTATACCTGTCTCAAGCTGGGCCCCTCCACATGTTGTTGCCTGGAAGGCCCAGGTTGGACATTGGAAGCCTCAGCTGGGGGGGAAGGAAGCCTTGAAGGAAGATGGTAGGGTGATGGCATGGGTTCCCTCTGGTTTGCCAGAAAATGTAGCCTCTCGTAGAACTTCATCCTGGGAACATAAATGGCATTCGGATCTCATGATCGCAAGGAATGCTGGTACCTCTGTCGCTCCCTCAGATAGGTGCTCCTCAGGGCACCAATTTTGGCCATCACATAGGTGATGTCTGCCTTGGGGACCATGATTTGGACGTAATGGAGTAATTTCTCCAGCGCTGCCTTCCTTTTGGTTCTATTGCCAAAATCGGGGTGGGAATTCTGCCACAGGCAGGGCATCGCCCTGAGCTCATGAATGATCAAATCATAGAAAAAAGGAAACTTAAATAATACTGTCAGGCTAAACTCTCCTAATCTTGTACCCAAATAAGCCTCAATGAAGAAGCAGTCTAGGCTAGTGATGTACCAAGTTCAAATTGTACCCTCGTTATAGCGATCGATCGTCTCGTGCGTCAGCTCTCTCCCCTCTGCTCACAGATCGTCGGTACGACACACGCGTGTGACGTTTTATTTACAGTGCGCATGCGTGAAACTCCGCCCGCCCCTGACGATCTTTCTCGTCTATTCCCCACCCCTTCTCTTTACGGCGCAGTGGGGAGAGCACATGGCGAGGACACAGCAGGTGCGCCCTAACTATTCCAGCAACGAGGAGGAGGATGAGGAAAGCCCGGAGCCAGAAACGTCCCGATCCCGGAGGCTAAAATTTAAGGCGTCAAATATGTCTTTTGGAGAAATGTTGGAGATGGTGGACATATTGAAGAGGAGCGACTATGATGGGAAGTATGGGCCTTACCCCAACCCAAATGTCAGAAAGGCCAAGATCATGGCTAAAGTTGTGAAGAGGCTGCAAAAGAATTTTGGGTTACAACGATCCAAGGATCAACTGAGGAAACGCTGGTCAGACCTGAAACTGAGGGAGCACGATCAGTACAGAAATATCAAGCGAGTTCTTCAAAAAAGTAAGTAGTTGTCGTGTGTTCATCTTTTTTTTCTTGCTTGCATACTGCTCCATGTGCTTTGTTTTTCAATGTTGGACATTTGAAAATGGCCACTTTCATGTTCGTGTGTCCATTCGATCGTACTAAACCTCGATCGTTCGGCCACTTATAATACGCTGTTTGGTGAAGTTGGAGTTAACTACATTGTTTCAGGTCTGTTTTTAGTCAAAGGAAGTTTGTTGTCTATAGGGTTTTTTTCCAGAATGAAATGCAAACTTATTCAGTGTAAAGGAGAGGTGACTCAGTAGCTGTTTACACATCTGGACGCTAGAGCACTAGTGCTGGGACACCCAAACACCCTTTTTATCAGGGTGTCCCACACATGTGCTCTAGTGGATACTATAGGGGTGTCTCCATCTGACAAACTTGCACCAAACAGGTAATAAGTATTGCACCTTTACAAAGTGTCAACATTAATGTTGTTGGCCTTTGAACCTGGCCACAAACCACTATTGTACGTCACTTCCAAGCAATGTTTCATATTTCTGATTTCTGCCCTCATAGATTGGTGTGCTAAGTATTCCTTTTGTACATTCTCATAGGGGAGAGAAGACTCGGGGCGTCTGAGGACACCAGGAACCCCACACCTCCCAAAGAAGGGGAATTACCAACACCAGAAGCAGAGGAGGAAGGAGAGATTGTAGAAGTTGGAGAACTTGTCACCACAACAGGTGAGTGTCGGAGACCACAGCTACAAGTAAGCTAATCAATGTATGCCTGCATCTTAAAAATACCCCTTTTTTTTAGGTGATGTGGATGTTGTGGAAGAAGAATCGCATTTTACCAGTAAAAGTGCACACGTCCTCATCGGGGAGATAATGGTGTGCAATCGAGGTTTAGATGATATCAAGAAAAACATCAATGATGTTCAACAAAAAATGAAGAACATCATTGATGTTTTAGGGAAAATATGAAACCACACAAACGACTTATCACACATTTGTGGGTGTGTAACCCAAAAAATTTTTACGTCAGAACTTTGCCAAATTTGGAAGATGCACACAGTGTGTCAACATGTGCTAGCTCCCATCATGGTGGATCAATGACAACATTTTGTGGGTGCAACCACTTTACTAACTACTAAAGTGGCTGAGGTGAAGGGGTTGCACCCCCAAAACACGTACATTGATCCCCATGATGGGAGATTGCATATTTGGACATTCTAGGCATTAACTAAATTTAGCTTTTCCAGGGGTGACACCCCATGTGATGAAGGCACGATCAAACACAGTTTGGACATAGTCATGTCTGATCTTGTCTTCACTTTTCAAAGTTGAACTTTGTAAGTTTCTGTGTTCAGTATGTTTTGCTTTGCTACATGCCTGGTTTACACAAATGCGCCAAGTTAGTAAAGAATGTTCTAAAGACCAAAGATCTTTTGAGTTTCCAAAAGCCTTTTTGAAAGGCACTTGTGAATGTGTTTGAAGTAAAATTTTACCATATGAACAATGTGTGGCTTCCTTATTCCAAACCCCAAAAGCATTATTTGCGTCAAAAGTAGATGAATTTGGTGACAATGGGTGTTATTTACTAAAGGCTATTCCACTTTGCACTCCAAGTGCAGTTTCCGGTGCACTTTTGCAGTGCACTTGTAGTGCATAGTGGATTTGTCTTTTGGAAATTACACCCACAGTGCTTTGTAATAAACCACCTATCAGCCATTTTCAGGAATACACACATTTCTGTCATGGTGATGAAAAGGAGTATTTTTGGGGTCAGTTATGCACTACATACCTTACCTAGAAAAACTATTATGTATCAGACCCACAACATGAGAATATTCTTTTTAGGAAGAAGAGACTGTAACCTCCTCTCGCCAAGAAAGTGCATTCCCACTGTTGAAGATAAAGGCCCAAAAAGAAAACAAAAAATAAGCTAGAACACACCTACAAGAAACACAAGCAATAAATGAAAAGAAATCTTAGTTCAGTTTCCAAAATAAATGCCTCTCACACATCGTCTGGCATATCAATGGCCCCCCTACCCACAAAGTACTCCATATACCTCTCGCGGACTTCTCGGGCATTTAGGGGGGGCAAGCCAGGACGTGCAGCTTGAAGGGCTGTGAGGTTGTCATTTTGTGGCATGTCTGCATCAGGGCCAACAGACACAACATAGTTGGTGCTATGTCATTTTAAGAAATTGTGCAATATGCAGCAGGAAAGCACAATGTGGTTCAGTTTATATTCTGCCATGTTGATAGGTGTCAAAAAGAGGCGGAAGCGGCTGGCCATGATCCCAAAGGCGTTCCCCACCACTCTGCGGGCTCTGGACAGCTGGTAATTGAAGACCCTCTGGTCCGATGAGGGTCCTCATCGGGAAGGGCCGCATCAGATGGCTTGACAACGCAAACGCTTCATCCGCGACAAAGACAAAGGGGAGTCCTTCCGCATTCTCCTCTGGAGGTGGCAAGCACAGACTGCCACTCTGGAGACGCCAGTTAAACTCCGTGTGCGCAATGGCACCACCATCCGAGATCCGGCCATTCTTCCCCACGTCCACATACAAAAACTTGTATGTCGCCGACACCACCGCCAACATCACTATACTATTAAACCCCTTGTAATTATAATAGTACGACCCCGAGTTGGGGGGTGGGACGATGCGGACGTGTTTCCCATCAATTGCACCTCCGCAGTTAGGAAAGTCCCAACGGCTGGCAAAGTGGGAGGCCACAGTCTGCCTTTCCTGTGGCGTTGAAGGAAACTGTGGAGTCAAACAAAGAAAAAAAAATTAGTCAGTTTGCACATAAACATTGCAAGCAGATTAGACACAAACATTTTGGAACAAAATTTAACCAAGAAAGTATTTACAAACCAAAGTACAAGGTCCCCTTAGCAGATTACTCACCCCTATCACTCCCCCCACTTCTGATGGGCCATTGACAAAAACTAGGGGTGGGGGGGGGGGGGGGATTGGACAGGTAACCCTCTCCACTTTATTGAGAGCCGAATGGCTAAATAATGTGTGATAGTTTGGCCAGACCCTCCTTACTTAACACTATTGGCAGCCCACCGGAAAGATAAAAGAAGATTCCTAATCCCCAAAAAAAAAAAAAAAACATAAAGGGAAGCACATTTTGACATTCTGCAATTACCTATCAAGCTAATAATAGGAGGAAAAAAAAAAAAAAAAAAAAAAAACATTTGAAAGTATTGAGCCAGCCCCTTGCACTACATGCTTTGCTGAATTCATCCCTAAATATGACCACTATAAAGAGGTAGGTATATAGTGTGTATTGAGCTTGGCAAAGCCAGCAGATAGAGGATTGGTATCATCTGACCGAGCAGTTGGGGGAGGGGGGTTCCTAATGAGTTTGGCACACCAAAAAAAAAAGGGGCGACTCTGCATGAAGTAAAACACACAGAAAACATTTGTGCATATTTTAGGGGGTGTTTGGGGGAAACCAATACTATGGAGCAGACAAAATACATTGCTTAAGTGACTAGGCCATAGGTGTATATTGGCCCAGAAGAGCATGCTGGGGAGGTAAGTGAAGGCAAAAATGCATGAAGGACAAAAGGGGCACAGCATATTAGAGCATATTGCAATTATGGTAATTAGGGAAGGAGGTCAAAAATACAAGACATTAGCAAACAGAGCATACATAGAAGGGAATAGTAAAGGAGAAATGTTACCTTAATATAGTACTCCTGCAGGACCTGGATAATAGCAGAACAGGTCTCTGGAATAATGATTCCCAGAGCCTGGGGAGAGATACCTGTGGAGAACTTCAGATCCTGAAGGCTTCTCCCTGTCGCCAAGTACCTCAACGTGGCAACAAGCCTCTGCTCCGGAGTGATGGCTTGCCTCATGCAGGTATCCTGCCTGCTGATAAAAGGGGTCAGCAAAGCCAACAGATGGTGAAAAACGGGGTCCGTCATCCTGAGAAAGTTCCTGAAATCATCAGGATTATTCTCCCGGATCTCACGAAGCAAAGGCATGTGCGAGAATTGGTCATGCTGAAGCAACCAATTCTTGGTCCATGAACTCCTCCTCGCCCTGTTCATGGACTGGTCTTGGGTCAAAGCTAAAAGCCCGACACCAAGCCCCTGCACAGCACGAACTCTACGACGAGTATGTACACAAAACATACCTCACAAACGGTCGGCTGGTCAGAACGAACAAACAGAAATCACCGATAAACAGCAAGGCCTGAAAGAACGAAATGAATACCAGAAACGAGCAGACAATAAGCAGTGAAAATCAAAGCGTCCTATATCAAGATATAGGCCGCAATGACCAACAAATGCAAACTGACTACATGCACCGATAAACAGATACGCACAAAAAGCACAAACTGAAGAGCAGAAACGATCTGAGTCTGAAAACTGAAAAGCGCGAATCGAATGTAACGAAACTTCTACTAACACGCGATAAACACGGAATCAGCAGAAGGAGCCCAACGGGTGCCGGACGTGGTGCTGAACTTCCATTTTATAGTCTCGTGGAACACGGCTTACGTCATGGCGTTCTTAATAACCGGAAATTCCGACAAAGTTGTCCGACCGTGTGTACGCAACACCAGCTTCGGACAAATTCCGACGGAAGTGATCCGACGGAAATAGTCATCGGAAAATCCGACCGTGTGTATAGGGCATTACAGTTTAAATGACACTGGCAGGGAAGGGGTTAATACCAGGGGTGATCAAGGGGTTAAGTGCCTCCCTGGCAGGTGCTTACTACCTGTGTGGGGGATGTATACAGTGGAGAAAAAGAGAGATCCGTGTTTCAGCTTAGCTGAAACACAAGATCTCTCTTTTGCTCCCTGACAGATCAGCCGTTTGCCTTGTTTACAGTGTTCACATCGGTGGCCATTGCGGCTGCTGGACCCGCTGATTGGCTCCTGCTTTGTCCAATCACAGCGGGAGCAGCGCGCCCCCTACTCCATGTGCACAAAATCACGCACTATATATGTGGTGGGCAGTCCGGAAGTGGTTAAAGTATATTTTAAAAAAACAATGCGTTTGAAAGACTGCTGCGCAAATACAGTGTGACATAAAATATATATATATATATATGTATGTTTGGGGGTTCTAAGTCATTTTCTAGCCAAAAATATAGATTTTTATTTGTAAACAACACATTTCAGAAAAAGGCCTGGTCTTGAAGTGCAGGATATCATTGTCTTATCTTATGTGTTATGCCACGTACACACGTTCGGAATTCTCGTCGGAAAAAGCTCTGATGGTTTTCTCGTTGGAATTCCGACGGAATTCCACTCAAACTGTCTTGCCTACACACGGTCACACCAAATTCCGACGGTCAATAACACCGCAGAATACAACACGTTCGACGGCACTATAAAAGGGAAGCTTAATGCTTCCGAACATGCGTTTAATTGTTTCCAAGCATGCGTCAGAATTTTGCGCGTCGGAATTGCATACACACGATTGGAATTTCCAATAGAAAGTATTTCCGTCTGGAAAAATTCAAAACATGCTCTCAATCTAAGGTCCGTCGGAAATGCTGACAGAAAAAGGCCAATGGGCATACACACAGTCGGAAAATCAGATGAAAAGCTCCCATTGGACTGTTTCCATCAGAAATTCCGGCCATGTGTTTGCGGCATTTCTGTCAAGCACAGGAGAATATACCGCTGCTAAGCTTTTTGTAGCTTTTTCATATAAAAAAGTAAAGTTTGGAATGTATTGTTCTTTGCTACAATGTTAGAAAAAGTACCGTCTACGGAGAGATTAGCTTTCACCTTTGATCAGAGTTTTAATATTATGGTCTCATACAAGAAGAAAAAGTTCACTTGTACTTCGAGGCTTCACTTACCGCATGCCAAATGAAGGCAGTGTGAGACATCACTGTTGTACAGTAAACAATTGGCAGTACACCTGTTGCCAGCGGAATTAGTTATATTTCACCCTGACTCTAAGCCGACCTTCATTTAGCATGTAGAAAGTGCAGCTATCGGCCTCTAAAAAACACACTTAGAATAAACATTTTATAAGGTCGATCTCTTAAAAATTCTGTGACCATAGAAACAGATGTAGAAAGAAAACAATATAATATTTCCCAATGAAATGAATTTCTGATTTAAAAGACAGTGTATGTATGATCTCTGCACAGTGAAATGATTCTGTGTCCATCAGAAATGTACTCAAAGTTCACACGTTCAATATAGTATAATTAAAACCATCATTCACTGTCTTGCGCTATTAGCATTAGAATAATTAAAAGCATTGGAAATGAAATTGCTGAGAAAACCATTAAAGGTGATTAGCAGCTGCTTAAAATCCATTTTGCCAAGCTGCTGTCACGTAGCTCTCAAAAGTAGGTGAGCGCTGCATTATCTGTCACTTTTATTTCCAGCACCATAAGCTGAAGGTTTCCTTCTCCTTCCTATCAAAAGTGTAATTGTAGAATCTGTTAAATATTTTTTTTAATTGCTGTATTTAAATAATGCAGATAGTTTTTCCAGATAAAGTATCTTTTGTTGCAAGGAGATGTCCAATGTATTGTAATTGGTTGTGATTGGCATATGACTACGGTGCTAACAAGCAGTCATCAGCAATCTCCTTGAGAATTATGCTTATTGGGGGCGTGGCGACCGGACTCCAGGATGGCCGCTTAACCTGGAGCTCCGCTCGTCCGCAGGAGACATTCGTCAGCCACACACTATTACCGGCGGAAACATACCTCCACAAAAGGTCAGTGAGATCCCGAGAACCGGAGGCAGTCACTAGAGATGGGCCGGCACAGGAAAAACCCGCCACAGCCACCGAAAATAGCGAGCTACTGCGCCACGAACGGCGCCTCACAAGATGGCGATGACGGCGGGAATGCTGACACTCATACCTTACCTCAGAGTCTGGGAGAGGACGTGTCCGGAACCTACCGCACCGATGGCCACACACTACAGACTCCCAGCGACTCATCCTCCGGTCCCGCAACGCCTACCACACGGAGCCCAGTGAAATCCAGGCCGAGGAGAGAATCCCCATTTAGGCCGCAAAACGCTCCGGCCATGGAGGTAAGCGAACCACACTCACACCAAGCTAGCCAGCATACCATGAAAGGAGAATCAATTATGGACTTTCCTACAACAGATGGGCCCGTGTCTGACACTATAATAAAAGACATGTTGATTTCACTGAGATCATCACTACAGGCTGATATGGTCAGGGGGATTAATCAATGTAAAAGAGAAGTGCACTCACTAGGCCTAAGAGTGGACAGAACAGAGCACAAAATGGAGGAATTTACCTCAGCTTATAATGTAATGGTTGACTCAAATGCAGCTCAGGGGGAAGAAATAGGATGGATTAAAGACAAACTAGCAAGTCTAGAGGACCGCTCCAGGAGGAACAACCTCAAGTTGAGGGGTATCCCTGAAGAGGTACCCCCGAATCAGTTACTACCATTTGCCCAAGCTTTATTTTCAACTTTTTTACCTCAGGCTACAGCACAAGACCTCATTGTGGACAGAATTCATAGAATTCCTAAACCGTCATTTCTGCCTGCAGAAATTCCCAGAGATGTTCTACTAAGAGTCCACTATTTCCACATTAAGGATCAAATTTTGCAAATTTCTAGAAAACAAGAAAATTTACCCCCACAATTTGCTAATGTTAAATTGCTCCCTGACCTATCTAGACATACTTTACAACGCAGACGCAATCTTATAACTATTACAAAAGCCCTAAGGAATCATAACATCATTCACAAATGGAAATACCCTGCCACTCTATCCATTGTTCACAATGGCTCCACCACCATGATCTCCTCGTTGGATGAAGGTCTAAATTTACTACGTAGATGGAAAATACTACCTGATGCAAACACCAACTTTCCCGCCATAGCAGGCCCATCACATATCCCTAATGAATGGCAAGCAGTGACTCATAAAAAATCTCTTAAAAAATCCGCTGGTATACCAAGCACAGAATTTCAACAGATTACTTGAATGTCTCCTAGGAAGAGTGCCTTATACTCTGTTCCTTGTTACCCTCAGATTACCATTAGCAGTTCCACCTGCTCTTGGATCGCTTTATGGATCCTTTTTTTATCTATATTTTCTTTTTTTATTTCTTTTTCCTTGATATGCACAGATCTCTCAAGAGCAATTTATCGTCGTACATCTACTCCAGAAATCCATATGATGGCTGTCAACAACCTGGAAAATTCACACCAACTGAAGTGAGTACTTTAATGTCTATCCTCCATATCCTTTATACAATGGACCAATGACGATCTCTTGCTTATCAATCAACGCACATGGTTTGAACCACCCGGCCAAACGATTTTCCTTATGGAAAGAGGTTCATAAACACAAGGCAGATATTGTATGTGTACAAGAAACGCACTTCCAACTAGACAATACCCCACAGTGTACCCACAAAGACTTCCCACACATCTACTTAGCATGTAATCCTCTCAAAAAAACTGGAGGCGTTCTAATAGCCCTGAAGAACTCACTTTCATTTCAACACAGAGATTCGTTTACGGATGAAGCTGGCAGATTTATCATTGTCTCAGGCGACATAAACTCTCAACCATTCACTCTGGTTAACCTATATTCACCAAATACACATCAAATTCGCTTCTTCAATAAGGTCCTTCGCAAACTCAAGTCTATGCAGTATGGTAAAGTCCTGATATGCGGAGACTTTAATGCTACTGTAGACCCCCAGGTGGACACATCTTCGGCCAAAATCCGCTCAACACCAGCTCTACAAACCATTCTTCACAAAGAGGAACTGTTCGATGCGTGGAGATGTCTCCATGCTGGTGAAAAGGACTTCACTTTTTTTTCCAACAGACATCGCTCATACTCCCGTATTGACATGTTTCTAACTGATAAATGGTTGTTACAAGATATAACCACAGCTGCCATTCACGAGATTACGTGGTCTGACCACGCAGCGATTTCCTTATCCATTATGGAGAAGGGTGTCTCTTCTTCACCTCCCATCTGGCGGTGTAATAATAGACTAGTACAAGAGCCTTCATCTAACAAACTACTGACACAACACATCACCAATTTTTTCTTAGATAACTATGGTTCAGTTACAAAAACACATGTTTTATGGAACGCCCATAAGGCATACATGAGAGGTATTCTAATACAAATGGGGGCTAGAGCCAAACACCAGAGGTCTCAACAAATTCAAACTATACTCCATGATCTTAGAAAATTTGAAACACAAAATAAAACATCCCCTACCTCAGTAATAACTCACAAGCTTTCTATCCTTAGAGAAAAACTTAGAGAAATTTTATCTCAACAATATGACAGACATATCAGAAGCTTAAAATTGAATTTCTACCATAATGCTAATAAAACAGGTAAACAATTAGCCAACAGATTGAAAGCAAAACGCACTAAGACAAGGATAGCATACTTAAAACACCCCACATTACACCACAAAATTATTCATCCTAAAGATATAGCTGACCAATTTGCAGAATACTATAGTTCACTTTATAATATACATAAGGATACCGCTACGAACCAACCATCTAAGGAAAACATAAATGATTTCCTACAACGCATTCATTTACCCTCGCTATCTACTGAACAATTAGAATATCTTAATACCCCCTTTACCACTTCTGAAGTTGAGAAAGTTATTTCTTCTCTTCCTAACGGTAAATCCCCTGGCCCTGATGGCTTCTCAAATGAATATCTTAAAGCATTTAAACATGTCATAACACCTTATCTCACACATTTATTTAATGACACTGCCGATAGTGCTAGTATGCCCCCAGATATGCTTAAAGCATATATAATTACATTACCTAAACCTGGTAAGGAACCAGACACTCCGGCCAATTATAGACCGATATCACTGCTTAACTCTGATACCAAAGTATATGCCAAATTATTAGCCAATCGTTTATCAAATATTATTCCTTTACTAGTCAAAAATGATCAGATGGGATTCGTGAAGGGGAGACAAACTTCTGACGCAACCAGGAGAATTATAAATGTTTTGTATCATGCTAAATTGCACCGAACGCCTTCTCTGCTGTTATCTATTGACGCAGAGAAGGCGTTCGATAGAGTCCACTGGACATACATGGAAATGACGCTTAGTAAGTTCGGATTCCGGGGTCGTATACTTCAAGCTGTTTTGGCATTGTACTCTTGCCCCACTGCACAGGTATACTCCACAAATGCTTTATCTTCACCCTTTGATATTAGAAATGGAACTAGGCAGGGATGCCCCCTGTCTCCTTCCATTTTTAACCTTATGATGGAACCTCTTGCAGAAACTATAAGGTCTCACCCGCTGATTTCGGGTTTCCAGTTCGGCAACACTAAACACTCCATTAATCTTTTTGCTGATGATGTCATTCTGCTATTGACTAATCCAAAAATTTCTTTACCACATGCTCATGAGGTCCTGCAAGAATTTGGTAAGATCTCATACTATAAAGTGAATTTTTCTAAGTCTTTGATCCTCGCCCTCAAAATTCCACCCAAACTTAAACTTGATCTCCAATCACAATTTCCATATACATGGAGTACTGAAGGTGTTCCATATCTGGGGATTGTCTTGAAAGCCAAAGTTTCTGAACTCGTCAAATCTAATTTGAAACCACTCATTGCCAAACTGGGAATTCAACTCAAAGACTTTTCAATGAAAGAGGTTTCATGGTTTGGTAGGATTGCTGCATTTAAAATGTTGATATTGCCTCAAATACTGTATGTTTTTCGCTCTCTACCACTTCATATCCCACAACATTTTATTAAAAAACTTACTACTATGTGCTGGAAGTATGTGTGGAATGGTAAAAAAGCCAGATGCTCCAGGAACAATCTTATCTCACATAAGAGATTCGGTGGGGCAGGGCTTCCCGATATTCAAGACTACTACTGGGCAGTTAGACTGGACCAACTTAAACATTGGTTCCCGACTAAAGACCCACCAGTTTGGGTAGACATTGAAAATTCATTAATCCCACTATCCATATCCAACGTATGCAATCTTTTACTGACTGATAGCTGGGCTACTTGGGACCTACGTAAATTATCCCCTACAATCCAAATTTCCTTAAAAGCATGGAGACATGCACTAACTACTAATCAAGATGACGTTATAGACTTACCATACAATATACCTCTTTCTATTCTTAGGACGAAACTTCCCGACTTCCCTATAAATGACTTCATTAATATAGGAATTACGATGCTATCTGACTTCTTCGATGTCAATAAGCTCAAATCTGTAACACAATTGACCTCGCAGTATAACCTTACTACTGATATGGCTCCTTACGCATTTCGGATATTAGAGTTACTTCAAACCTTACCTTCTCCTTTAATTACCATTCCACGCAGACTATGGCAGTTTTATTATCCAAGTAGTAAAGAAGTGAAAGGAATTTCTTATTTTTACAATCTTCTACATGATAAATTACAATTTATCAAAACACCTGCCATGCTCAAATGGGAAGCAGAACTCGGCTCTGACTTTTCGGAGGTTCAGTGGCGCCACGCCTTCTGTCAGTAACTTGGTAGGAGGCCGAGATGCTGGGAGGGCTCCCCTTGCGGCCGAGCGCAGCACACCACTGAAGGTGGAACAGCAGGTGTGGTGCCCACAGAAGCACGGGTGCCGGAGACAGGCGTGCTTGGAAGGTCCAGGAGTCCAGTGGAAGAACTGAATAGCGGAGCCGGGTGCCAGGCCAGGGGTCATTCACAGAGAGACAGTCCAGGATCAAAATGACCTAAGATAAGCTGCGTCTTAGTACAGGGAGCAGGATAAGCAGAGTCAAATAGCCAGGCCGGGGTCAGATGCTAGGAGCAGGCAGGAAGAAGTCAGGTGCAAGCCAAAGGGTCAAGCCAGAGGATCAGGAAGAGCAGGTCAAAACAAGCCGGGTCGGTACACAGGAGATCAGATCAGCAGATAATACAGGACACAGGGAGAGCTGAAGACAAACCAGCAACTGCAGACACTAGCAGACTTCCTTATATAGGCCCATGTGACCTGCTGGCAGGGATACTGGGTCCTAAACTCCTTCTCCTGACAGAGATTCTGGGTCTTAAAGCCCTTCTTCTGTTGATTCCCTGACAGTGCCCCCCCTGACGGGCAGCCTCCGGATGCCCATTTGGGCCATTTTCTCAGGGTATTTAGCCCAAAACTCTCGGAGGAATCTAGGGGCATGTACATTGGCCTCGGGTTCCCAGGAGCTCTCCTCGGGTGGATATCCTTTCCATTTAATTAAGAACTGAATTGTCCTACCTCTCCGTCGACAGTCAAGGATGGATTCCACTTCAAATTCAGTCTCGTCTCCTACCAGAACTGGAGGCGGGGGTACTTCTTCTCTCCCTGGAAAAGAACTAGAAATGGCATGTTTAAGTAGTGCAACATGAAATACAGGGTGGATCTTATAAGATTCAGGTAAGGCAAGTTCGAAGGCTACTGGATTTATTTTGCGTTTAATTTCAAAAGGCCCAACAAACTTTGGCCCCAACTTTCGGGATGGACATGGCAGTTTGAGGTTTGCAGATGAGAGCCACACTTTGTCCCCCACTTCAAAGGCAGGGTTTCCTCTTCTTTTCTTGTCATATTGTTTCTTATACCCTTCTTGGGCTTTCCGCATTGTATCCTGGAGAATTTGATAATTGGTTTGAATGAAATTTATTCTGTCCTGAACTGCCGGAACTGAAGATTCGGGAATGATATTGGGTAGAAATGAGGGATGGTAGCCATAATTCGCC
This sequence comes from Lithobates sylvaticus, assembly GCA_028564925.1. Taxonomy (NCBI): domain Eukaryota; kingdom Metazoa; phylum Chordata; class Amphibia; order Anura; family Ranidae; genus Lithobates; species Lithobates sylvaticus. The sequence continues at coordinate 129,726,496 of CM053030.1, read as the reverse complement.
CAGAAGGGCGACTGGTTGGTAGCAGCGTGCACAGAGTTATTGTATGCGAATTCCGCACAGGGCAATAATGAAATCCAATCGTCCTGAGAAAAGGAACAAAAACATCTTAGATACTGTTCTAGCGTTTGGTTAGTCCTTTCCGTTTGACCATTGCTCTGGGGATGGTAGGCTGTGGAAAAACATGTTTCAATTGACAGCAATTTGCAAAGGTTCCTCCAGAACCTAGAGGTGAATTGAACACCTCTATCTGACACAATGCTGTCTGGTACACCATGCAATCTGACTATTTCTTTGATGAAAGTTTTTGCTGTGTCCATGGCGGAAGGTGTGCCCATCATTGGCAAGAAGTGTGCCATCTTGGATAGTCGGTCTACTACTACCAAGATGGTTGTGAATTCTTCTGAGGGGGGTAAATCCACGATAAAGTCTAATGAAATGTTCTTCCAAGGCTGTTCCGGGACTGGCAGAGGCCTTAACAGGCCCCAGGATTTAGCGTTGGACCCCTTATTCCGCTGGCATGTTGTGCAAGAATTGACATACTCCTTACAATCGGATCTCAGAGTGGGCCACCATAAAGACCGTTGGATCAGTTCGGTCGTTTTTCGGACCCCAAAGTGGCCAGCCAATTGGTGGTCATGAAAAGTTCTTAAAACCTGAAGCCTGGCTTGCTGTGGGACAAAAATTTTGTTTTGATGCCAAAGGAGCCCCTCCTGGCTTCTTAGAGAGGAGATTTCTGCCTCTGTGCACTGGGTGGATGCCTGCTCAATTGAAATCCTTAAATCAGGCTGGATCAAGAGGAAATTTTGAGGGGCCAGAATTGGACTGGGTGAGACCTCTTCCGGGGTATCAGGGAACATTCGGGACAAGGCGTCGGCTTTTCCATTCTTAGACCCTGGGCGGAAGGTGATATGGAAGTTAAACCTAGAAAAGAATAGAGCCCATCGAGCCTGCCGGGGTCTCAGTCGCTTGGCCGTGCGGAGATATTCTAGGTTTTTATGGTCTGTAAAGATTAATATAGGGTGGACGGCACCCTCCAGGAGATATCTCCATTCCTCCAGTGCAGTCTTAATCGCCAAGAGCTCCCGATCCCCCACATCGTAGTTCTTCTCCGGCTGACTCATCTTCCGCGAAGAGAAGGCCACAGGATGAAGTAGGGCTTTGGGCCCCTGACGTTGGGAAAGAACTGCCCCCGTGGCTACTTCGGAGGCATCAACTTCCAGGACATAGGGTAAGGTAGGATCCGGATGCTGTAAGATAGGTGCAGAGGTAAAGAGGAGCTTCAGTTGATCAAAGGCAGTTTGTGCTTCTACGGACCACTGGAATCTGGTATGTTGGCGGGTTAACTGGGTGATAGGCACTACAATGCTAGAGAAGTTTTTTATAAATCTCCTGTAGAAATTTGCGAAGCCGATGAACCTCTGAACACCCTTCTTATCAGATGGAGCCGGCCACTCAAGGATAGCCTTCACCTTTTGAGGATCCATAGCTACCCCATTAGTGGTGATGATGAGTCCAAGGAATTGGATTGTCGTCTTCTCAAAGTCGCATTTCTCGGCTTTTACATACAATCCATGTGTTCTGAGGATGCCCAGTACTTTTTTTACATGCGTTCTGTGAAGCTCCAGAGTAGCTGAGAATATGAGAATATCGTCGAGGTAGACGATAACGAAGTGGTCCAAGTACTGCCGAAAAATATCATTTATAAAATGTTGGAATGTGGCCGGGGCGTTGCATAGTCCAAATGGCATTACTAAGTATTCAAAGTGCCCGAATCTTGTTCTGAATGCTGTTTTCCACTCATCCCCCTCTCGGATACGGACAAGATTGTAAGCTCCACGTAGGTCTAGTTTGGTGAAAATGTGGGCTGTACGAAACCTCTGGAAGAGTTCGGGGATGAGGGGGAGCGGATAGCGATTTTTGAGAGTAATTTTGTTTAAGTCCCTGTAGTCCACACATGGCCTCAAGGTCTTATCTTTTTTTTCAACAAAGAAAATGCCGGCACCGGCGGGAGAAGAGGAAGGGCGGATAAATCCCTTTTCAAGGTTTTCATCAACATAATGCCTCAAAGTTTCAAGTTCCGTCTCGGAAAGAGGAAAAATACGGCCAAAAGGAATCTCAGCCCCCGGTAGCAAGTCAATGGGGCAATCATAGGGACGATGCGGGGGTAGGGTATCTGCCGCCTTCTTGTCAAAAACATCTTGGAATTCATGATAGGCCGCTGGTATATTGGAACCCACACTGGGTGTTGGTAGGACAGACAGACAACTAGAAAAGTCCTTGGATTCAGGAGAAAGACAATGCTGCCGGCAGTAGGAAGAAGTGAAGAGAACTTCCCTCTTGGACCAATCAATCTGAGGATTGTGCGCCTGTAGCCATGGAATTCCCAGGATCACAGGGAATATAGGGGAGCTCAGGACGTCAAAACGTAGAAATTCCTGATGATTAGAATTGATGGAGGTGAAGATAGGTGCCGTTTCTTGGGTGACATGCCCGGAACTAGGCATTGAGCCATCGGCCAGATGGACGGTCAGTCTTTGCCTTTTGTGATGAAGAGGGATAGCGAGTCTCTTTGCCAAGGTCAGATCCAAGAAACAGCTGCATGCCCCGGAATCCAGTATTGCTTGGAGATGAACTTCCTCTCCTGCCACCAGTAACGTGACAGGAAGACTGATATGGGTTGGAGAAGACCGGGATACCTGGAAATTGACCGGAGTGTGGGGAACTGATTTCCTGGGTCTTACAGGGCAAAAGGTTATGTAATGTCCTGTTTCCCCACAATAGAAGCAAAGGTTCGCCTGTCGGCGATGAAGTCTCTCCTCTGAAGTTAATGTTGGATGGGCCAGGCCAAGCTGCATGGGGTTGGATGTAGGCGGGATTTCGGGCTGCCGAAAGGTTTGGATACGCTCAGACCGGCGTTCCCGTAAGCGCCTATCGAGTTGAATGGTCAGTAGGATGAGACCTTCTAGTGTTGAGGGGGTCTCAATTCTGGACAGTTCATCCTTGAGGGATTCGGACAGCCCCAGCCGATACTGATAACGTAACGCTGCCTCGTTCCAGCCTGAGTCTGAGGACCAGGTACGGAATTCCACGGTGTAATCTTCCGCAGGGCGCTGACCCTGCCGTAAGGTATGCAGAGCAGCTTCAGCGGTGGCCACCCGCAGGGGGTCATCATATAATTGGGCCATGGTTTCAAAGAACTGGTCCACAGAGTTGATGAGAGGACTCTCCCGCTCCAATAAGCCATGAGCCCATACTTGGGGTTCATCGGTCAACAAAGAAATAATGAATCCCACCTTCACTGTTTCAGTGGAAAAAGTCCGTGGTTGCAGGGCCAAGTATAGGTAACAGGCATTCTTAAAAGCTCTGAATTTCCTCCGATCACCGGAGAAGCGTTCTGGTGTTGGTACTCGTGGTTCCGGAGGGGGCATCACCACAGTAGGGGTAACTACCAGAGGGTTGGCTGAAGACGACCCTTGATCTGTGGTGGTAGGTGTTGCATGCAGGTGCTGCAGGCGGTCCTCTAACTGAAAGTACCCTTCCTGGAGTTTTTGGATGACCTGAGTGAGGGCCGTGATCTGTAGACTTGCGGCTTCCAGCGGGGAGACACCTCCGTCGGCCTCTGACATGGCTGGTTTGTACTGTCAGTAACTTGGTAGGAGGCCGAGATGCTGGGAGGGCTCCCCTTGCGGCCGAGCGCAGCACACCACTGAAGGTGGAACAGCAGGTGTGGTGCCCACAGAAGCACGGGTGCCGGAGACAGGCGTGCTTGGAAGGTCCAGGAGTCCAGTGGAAGAACTGAATAGCGGAGCCGGGTGCCAGGCCAGGGGTCATTCACAGAGAGACAGTCCAGGATCAAAATGACCTAAGATAAGCTGCGTCTTAGTACAGGGAGCAGGATAAGCAGAGTCAAATAGCCAGGCCGGGGTCAGATGCTAGGAGCAGGCAGGAAGAAGTCAGGTGCAAGCCAAAGGGTCAAGCCAGAGGATCAGGAAGAGCAGGTCAAAACAAGCCGGGTCGGTACACAGGAGATCAGATCAGCAGATAATACAGGACACAGGGAGAGCTGAAGACAAACCAGCAACTGCAGACACTAGCAGACTTCCTTATATAGGCCCATGTGACCTGCTGGCAGGGATACTGGGTCCTAAACTCCTTCTCCTGACAGAGATTCTGGGTCTTAAAGCCCTTCTTCTGTTGATTCCCTGACACCTTCTCTGAAATTCATTCTGCATCTCATTGTGCCAAACACTGGGAACTTACTATTAAACTCTCCAATAGATGGCATTACACTCCTTGTCGATTGGCATCTTTCTTTACAGGTTTTTCTCCGAACTGTTGGAGGGAGTGTGGCCACTTAGGTAATCTATTACATATGCTTTGGTATTGCCCTACGGTTAAAAGCTTATGGAATAGTGTTTTTCAACATATATCTACCATTACTGGTATACTCACTAAACCAGACCCTGTCTTAGGTATTCTTCATATAAATATCGACAAATTTCCTAAATCATTTAGATCAGTTATAACTCATATTCTGTTAGAAACCAGATTGCTGATTTTATGCAATTGGAAGTCTAACACTACTATCAATTTATCAGATGTTATTTCTGCAGTACGTAGAAACTATACTTTTGAACGCTTGATGGCACTTAAGAATTCCAAATGTGTACAATTTGATAAATACTGGTCTATATGGCCTAAAGTTTCCTCTCAGGATGATATATAATTCTGTAGATTGTTTATTATAAATGCTCTATATACGTTCTTTGAATATGTCTTATCTTTCATATGTTAAATAGTCGATGGATACTGACACATATCCCACGTTGTGCATATCCTATTATTTATTTCTTTAATGTTTATTTATTTTCTGTATGATTTCATGAAAATACTCAATAAAAATTGAATGATTCAAAAAGAATTATGCTTATTCTTTGTTAAAGAGAAATTTCTGCTTATTTTAATGTTATTTTCAGACTCCCACTTAAGGCAATTTTTTTTTTTTTTTTACATTTTGTCAGATTTGTTTGGTCCATCAGTGTCCCATTCCGGAGATTTCCCTTCACTTCCTGTCCCATAGCCAAACAGGAAGTTAGAGGAAACTACTGCAAATGAAGGGGATTACTTAGGACCCCCCCAGATCATCAGAACTAGTATCCCCATCGGAAGATTTCCCCTCTATTAAATTTTTTTGGAACAACCCAATTGAAACAATCCCAATTTGGGATTTTCTTTTACTTTCACATTTTTACTACTTCAATGGTAATGGTAAACAGGACAAATAGAGAGGGTGAATCTCCTTAACAGACAGCAATAGAAACTGACATGTATTCTAATCCCTTTCCACTCTATCCAAAACAAAAAAAAAAACATTTTGTCTTTAGTTATACTTTAGTGCTGGTTCACACAGGGGCAACCCGACTTACAGCACGACTTTGCAAGGCGATTTGGAGGCGACTTCAGTGCGACTTTGCGCAACTTACAATGCAACTTAAATTTGCCTCCAGGACAGGCAACTTTGGCTGTGGCCAATCACAGAATAATCAGCTCTGTGGGAGGGAGGGGTAAACCTGGGTAAATTATTTTCTTTTTCCTGTAAAGTTGCTTCAATATAGATGGAGATCCGACTTGGAGGCAACTTCCATTGAAATCTATGGGTACAAGTTGCCTAGAAGTCGTCTTGAAGTAGTACAGGAACCTTTTCTGAAGTCGAAGAAACTTCAGTAGTGTACATTAAGACGGCTCTCATTTACTTTTATGGCATTTTTTTATGTCCAGCAACTTGGGGCAACTTGAGGACTTACAAGTCGGATCCCAACTCGCTGTAGTGTGAACCGGCACTTAAGCTGTGAGAAAATATATAAGGGAATTACACCCCAGTGAACAACTGGGGTTTTCTTTTACAAAAGCTTAAAACACTCCAACCCATTGCCTAAATATAAACCTTTTGTAAAGCTTTAAAGTGGTGGTAAACCCTTATGCCACATACACACGGTCGGAAATTCCAACCACAAAATCCGTCTGATTTTTTCAGACGGATTTTGTCCGACACTGGTGTTGCATACACACGGTCGGACAAAGTTGTCGGAAAATCCGATCATTCTGAACGTGGTGACGTTCATTGCGTACGACGGAACTACGTAGAGGCTAGTAGCCAATAGCTTTGGTCTTGTAATTTGATCTGAGCATGCGTGGCACTTTGTCCGTCGGAATTCGCTACACGCGATCGGAAAAAGTCCGATCGGACTTTGTTGTCGGAAAATTTGAGAGCAGGAGATAAAACTTTGTCCGTCGGAAAATCCGACGGAAAAAGTCCGATGGAGCCTACACACGGTTGGAATTTCCGACAACATTGTCCGATAGGACATTTTCCGTCGGAAAATCCGACCGTGTGTATAGGGCATTACAGACCACTTTTACCTACAGGTAAGCCTATATTAAGGCTTACCTGTAGGTGCAAGAAATATCTCCTAAACCTACATGGTTTAGGAGATATTTGCAAAAAACAGGCACCGATGCGCCGTAGACATCGGCATGCAGGCGCACTAAGTGTGCCGTTGCTAACGGCGATCATGTGACGTCATCACTAAGTGACGTCATCGCGGCTCTGGCCAATCACATTGCTGGAGCCACGATACCCGGAAGGAAGATGCATGCTTTGTGGAAGAGGGGACAGTAGTGACATTGCAGGCTCCTGTGTCAGGTAAGTGACACATAATGGGCTACTCAAACATGCTCAAATTCCAAGCAGACTCCTAGTATACTCTTCTGGATCATCTGGACCTTCTGTCTTAAGGATTGGTCCACCATCCTGCTTCCCAGTTGCTGACTTTAACAGCATGGCTGTTGAAACTCAGGTTCTAAGAGACAGAGGCCTGTTGGATTCAGTCACCCTATCCCTCTTGAAGGCTAGGAAGTCGACTTATTTCAAAGTCTACTATCACACCTTCAAAGCCTTTTTTTGTGTAGTGCTAGACCAGAATATTTAATTCTAGGAAGTGGTCCATGGGATGCATTCTTTCCTTCCTTCAATTTGGTCTAGATCAGCATCTGGCCTTCAGTACCATCGAGGGACGAATCTCAATCTTAGCTTTTGTTTTCAGAGAGTATTGGCCTCTCATGCTTTTGTGCAGGGTGTCGCTTACATTTCTCCCCACAGTACATTCACTATGACTCTGTGGGACCTTTTACTTGATTCTTTCTGCACTTCCGAGACGCCCTTCAATCCTTTTCAGGATATCCCTGAAACTTCACTTCACTCACTGATGACTTCACTCATAAGGTGGCCTTTCCCATAACATTCGGAAATTCCACCAGCAAAAGACCAATGTGAGCTTTTGGTCGGAAGATACGACTGTGTGTAGGCTCCATTTCGGCCAGCAAAAGATTGGGAGCATGTTCTCAATTTTTCCGACAGAAAAAGTTAAAGTTGATAGAAAAAGAAATTCCGATCGTCTGTGGCAATTCCGACACACAAAATTCCGACGCATGCTCGGAAACAATTCAACGCATGCTCGGAAGCATTGGACTTCATTTTTGCGGCTCGTCATAGTGTTGTACGTCACCGCGTTCTTGACGGTCGGAATTTGGTGTGACTGTGTGTAGGCAACACAAGCTTGAGCGGAATTCCGTCGGAAAAACCATCCAAGGCTTTTCCGACGAGAATTCCGATCGTGTGTACGCGCAGAGCCGATCGGCCCTATAGGCACACTATGCAAGCTGCTTAGGGCCCCACCGCTGTGGGGGGCCCCCAAGACCCAGCATCCCCCCTGCACCTCTGGCTGGCCGTTTAGAGTGCAGTGAGGAGAGGTGGGAGGAGGTAGAAGGCGGCGATCGGCAGCTCTATGGTGCCTGAGTGGGCAGCGGGATCTCCCTGGGGTTTGTAGTACTCTCAGTGTATACAGTGGAGAGGAGAAGGGAGGGGCCTCTGACCCAGGCAGGTATCAGTTTTACTTTCACTCTGCTTGAACACTGTTGCTGATGCCCGGGTAAGAGGCCCCTCCCCTCTCCGCTGTATACATTCGGAGATAGAACTACTAGCCCCAGGGAGATCCCCCTGCCTGTGGACACCATATAGCTGCCGATCGCCGCCTCCCACCTCCACCAGCCAGGTACAGGGGAACCTCTGCAAGGGGGGGGGAGTCAGCTGTTTGGGGGCCCAAATATAAGAGGGGGGCTTTCTGGGGACACTAATGTAAGAGTGGGGCTCTCTGGGGACACTAATGTAAGGACGGGGCCCTCTGGGGACACTGATGTAAGGACGGGGCCCTCTGGGGACACTGATGTAAGGACGGGGCCCTCTGGGGACACTGATGTAAGGAGGGGGCCCTCTGGGGACACTGATGTAAGAGGGGGCCCCCTGGGGACACTGATGTAAGAGGGGGCCCCCTGGGGACACTAATGTCAGAGGGGGGGGCTCTCTGGGGACCCTGGTGTAAGTGGGGGCTCTCTGAGGACCCTGATGTAAGGGGAGGCTCTCTGGGGACCCTGATGTAGGGGGATACCCTCTGGGGACCCTGATGTAAGTAGGGAGGCTCACTGGGGACCCTGATGTAAGGAGGGGCTCTATGGGGTCCCTAATGTAGGGGGAGGCTCTCTGGGGACCCTGATGTAAGGGGGGCTCTCTGGGGACCCTAATGTAGGGGGGGGCTCTCTGGGGACCCTGATGTAAGGGGGGCTCTCTGGGGACCCTGATGTAAAGGGAGGCTCTCTGGGGACCCTAATGTAGGGGGAGGCTCTCTGGGGACCCTAATGTAGGGGGAGGCTCTCTAGGGACACTGATGTAAGGGGGGCTCTCTGGGGACCCTAATGTAGGGGGAGGCTCTCTGGGGACCCTGGTGTAAGGGGGGGGGCTCTCTGGGGACCCTAATGTAAGGGGAGGCTCTCTGGGGACCCTAATGTAGGGGGAGGCTCTCTGGGGACCCTGATGTAGGGGGAGACTCTCTGAGGACACTAATTTAAGGGGGGCTGTCTGGGGACCCTTGTGTAAGGGGGGCTCTCTGGGGACCTTGTTGTAAGGAGGGGCTCTCTGAGGACCCTGATGTAAGGGGGGCTCTCTGAGGACCCTGATGTAAGGGGTCTCTGAGGACCTCATTCTGTTCTATATTGTTGTACTTATTCTTTGACTGTTTTGTTTAAAGGAGGGAGGATTGTTTTGGGAGCACTGAAGTGTCAGGTGTGACTGTGTGGCAATGGCAAATGGTTTACATAGCTCACGGCATCACGGGTCAAGTAGAGGGCCCCTTAGCAGAATTTTGCTTAGGGCCCCAGGGAGGTCAGGATCTGCACTGTGTACGCGGCATTATTCTATAAAGAGCCTTTCCTGGTGTTACATAAGAATAAGGTTGACCTGAGGCTTAAAGCCTCCTTTCTCCTTATGGTGGCTCATGGAGGTTTGTAAAGCCTTGAGAGTGATGACGTTTCCATTCCTGGAACTATGTTTTGCCAGTAGTCAGCACTTTGATTGTGCAGGCCCTTATGAGTTGGGTGTTTTCAGGAGTGTGGTGCTCCACACCCAGGAGAAAGGATGACTCCACCCAGGAGAAGGTGGGAGTCAGAGCAGCCAGAAATTATGCATGTGTGCATAGAATTGTGTTGAGTATTGTCTGGTAGGGGAGAAGACTAAGGCCTGAGGCCAAAACAAAAGTGGTGCATGAGAAAAACTAGCTGGCTTGTAAGCGTATTCTGTTATGGCAATAGAATGCTGAAAAACCACTGTGAGCGTAACCTTTGTGTTCGTTTGAACTTTCTTTTATATAAAAGTGGGCAAGAAAGTCCTAAAACAAAGATTTTCCAAGTGAACTGTGTCCTTGGAAGCACTACCCTTGAGCTATGCATGTTGTACATGTCACTGGTGTGAATGGGCACAGAAACAACACAACTCCCAATCTGTCTCCCAATTGTCCTAAGGTAGGTTATTGTCTGTTTCTGGTTTGGGACATTGGCTAAATAGACATAGGTAGCCATCTCAGCTTCAGAAACTGAATTTGGTTTCTCTTGTTGGTGCTCGAAATATACAGCAAAGTTTTATCTTTCTATTTTTATCACATATACTAACTGTCATCCAAACTCCTCTTGCTATCAAGCAGACTGACTTGCTTCCACACACATGAACCTTTGTTCAGCAGTGCTCGCAGCAGTAAACCATAAAAGCAGCATCAGAGAGCTCTACTTCCCTTACATCAAATAGTGTCTCAGCTTGCTGGGCTTGGGTGCCCTGTGAGTGTCCATGTTCACAAACCCTTAGATATGGGACAGAGGTCTTTATGGAGTCCTGCCTGTCATATTAAGAAACATTTTTGTCCGTGCACAAAACCTTGTTTTATAAATGGATGTCAGACAAGGATTAATTAGATCATACTTTTTCCATCCCTTTTCTTGACTAACAGAAGAAAATATTTATTTGTTACAGCAAAGAAGAGAGTTATCTCTAGGCAATTTTATGTTTAGTAAAATTTCCATTCCGACATTCTCCAACCCGACTCATACACAATACAGAATCACTAATGTTTGATTTAAACCCTAACTGACAAATACTTTGCAAATAGTTTGCAAGAGCAATATGTATAATGATGAACAATTGCCTTAAAAAAATAGAATACTTGTTTTCATTTATTTTACATCTTTTATTGCAGGCCAGTGCTGCTGATATCCTGCAGCCTCTTCATGGCCCTCCTGTCTACATGCATCCACTCCAACAATAGATGTATTATATTTCAAAAGGGACAACAGTGAATCGTGTTTGTGCAATGTGTGTTAAAACATCCCCTTGCAATCTATGCATGGGTGAATGTTACTGGGTGGCAGTGGCGGATGGTGCTCAATTTGCGTGGGGGGCGCAAACAAACTGAAAAAAATAAACCATCAATTGCAGCCTCACTGTGCCCACAAAACGCAGCCACTGTGCCATCAAACTCAGCCACTGTGCCATCAAATGCAGCCACTGTGCCATCAAACGCAGCTACTGTGCCATCAAACGCTACCACTGTGCCCACCAATTGCTGCCACTGTGCCATAAAACGCAGCTACTGTGCCCATCAAACGCTCCCACTGTGTCCCATCAAACGCTCCCACTGTGCCCCATCAAATGCTCCCAGTGTGCCATCAAATGCTGCCACTGTGCCAATCGAATGCCGCCACTGTGCCAATCGAATGCCGCCACTGTGCCCCCCCACCTGCCGTCTGCCCGGCAATTACCCCGTCTCGGTGGAGCAGCAGGTTATAGCGGCGAGCGGTTTCCTCCATGTCCTCGATGTCTTCTCCCATCCTTTCCTCCCGTCCTCTATAATTGCACGCCTGATAAGCGTCCAATCACAGCACCTGTCGTTTCAGCCAATCAGGTGACGGTAACAGATCCGAGCACCTGACTGGCAGAGAGGCGGTTCAGTGTTAGGAAAGCGAATATTCAATCACTTTCCTAACACAGCTGAGTGAAATGTGAGCACCAAACATGGCTCTCTCTGTTTACCTTTTCTGATGCCTATTAGAGCCTATGGCTCTAATCAGGTGCTTAAAAATAAATAAATACCCCGCTGCTGTAATTCAGGCACCCGAAAAGGGGCCGGGCACCTGAATAGGGGGTGGCAGCGTTGGCCATGGATAGATTCATGCAATGCATGAATCTATCTATTGGTGTTAGAGGGGTGGCTGGAGAGGGGGGCGGCAACCGTGTGCCCTTATGGACGCACCACCACTGCTGGGTGATAATTGTGGGACAGGATCAGATCATTGTCCCCCATAACACAAAGTGCTGGTACATGGGATCATAGCAGGATCACCAGGTATTATCCACTTGAAGACCACTTTTATTTCTCTCACAAGAAATGTAAACTTCCCTTGTGATAGAAATAAGGAACCTCTTATAGTCCCCAGATCTCTCCTCTATCCTGAAACGCATGAGATCAAAGAAAAAAAACAACAACATTGATCACATGCTTTTCTAAAAAAAAATGGCAGTGTTTAACCAGAAGTGACTTAATGTGGTCGCTTCCAGTTTCCTAGATCATAGAGATGGCAGGGGATACCAAGCTCACTGATCGCACAGGAGAGCACTGAGTGTCGCGTTGGAAGGGGGGATGTCCCCTCCCACTGCCTGTAAAAGCAATCCAGCAGCTTATCAGCTGCTTGGATTGCTTTCAGATGAAAGAGCATCATCAGTTGAAAAAATAAATTTTGTGGTTATGGCATACAGCTACAGCCATAACCCTTGTAAAACCACTTGAAGCCAATCACGTACATTTACGTGATTTGGCAGCAATTGGTTATTTAAAGAAAGCTGCAGATTAACCACTTGCCTACTGGGCAAATTTACTGTGCACATATGAAATTTTTATCATCTTTTTGGAGACCGATAGAGCGTTCTTTTGGTGGTATTTAATCACCACTGGGGTTTTTTTTTTGCTAACGAATAAAGACCAAAAATAAAAATATATATCTTTTTCTTTGTTTCTGTTTTTTTGCACATAAGTATTTTTTTCTTCATCACTGATGGGCACTGATGAGGCTGCACCCATGGGCACTGATAGGCTACACTGATGGGCACTGACGAGGCATCACTGATGGGCACTGATGACTGATGAGGCTGCACTGATAAGGCTGCACTGATAAGCACTGATGGACACTGATGCAGCAGCACTGATAAGCTGCACTGATAGGTGGCACTGATGAGCACAGATATGCTGCACTGATGGGCAATGATATGCTGCACTGAAGGGCACTGATAATCTGCACTGATAAGCTGCACCGATGGGCGCTGATAAGCTGCATGGATGGGCACTGATAAGCTGCACTAATAGGCGGCACTGATATGCTGCACTGATGGAGCTGCACTGATAATCAGGGCACTGATGACCAGTTCACTGATTATCAGTGCAAATGTCCCGTCACAGGATCGCCAGTTATTGGCTTTCCTTTCCTCAGACAGTGACAGCGCTGAGGAAAGGAAATGTTGATAACCAGCATTGGTTTACATGTGATGAGCTGTGATTGGACACAGCTAATCACATGGTAGCGGACCACTGTGATTGGCCCTTTACCTCGATCTGTAATCAGCTGTGTGCAATCACAGAGCGCGCCCAATGCACACCTCAAGGGCATGCAGGGGGCAGGGTTCTGGGAGAATGTTAATAGACGCTTTCTCAGAACTGGACGACCATGCTGTAGCTGTCATTTGGCTATAGCGCGGTTGGAAAGTGATTGAAAAGTATTGCAAATTACTTTTGTAACTATATTAACACGTTAAAGCCTATGTGAGATTTTCGTGATTTTGTTTACATATACTTTAAATTAGTTCACTTGAATATTTAAATATGAGATCATTAAGAAAATAAGTATGAAGTTCAGGATTAAGTGTTACTGTATGTGTAATGAAGCCTGTCAAGAGGCTAATCAAATCAGCTAATTCATACACATTGCCTTCCATAATATCAGCAGCGCTTAAATTAAAACCATCATTCTAATTTAAAGGTCCACACAATGTGCCATAATACAAACAACCTTCTGACTAAATGATCAAAAAACATAGGCTAGAATGTACTTACAATCATACTGCTTTACCACAAATGGATGTGTTTTTATCAAGGGGCATTTAAGTATTAAAAATAAAGATGACAGGATCTGTTTATTCATTTTATTTAAATATGAATTACAGGTATGGATATGTTGTTCAGCTTGACCAATGTAACTATTAGACATGTGCAATTCGTTTCGTTTTTTTTCGTCTTTTTCCGTTATTTTCGTTCGTTCGTTTTCGTACGAATGAACGGATCGTTCGAATCGTACGAATCCGAATAACGAATCGTTCGAGTCGTACTAATCCGATTAACGAATCATTCGAATCGAACGAATCCGAAAAACAACGAAAATCCGAAAAAAACTAATTAGAAACAACGAATGTACTAATGAAGAAAATCCGAAAAACAAAAAACGAACAAAAAAATTCGTACAATCGTAACTTTTTTTTTTGTTGAATTGGTAATTTTCCGTGTCCCTTACAATGGTGCTGCTAAACGTGCTTCGAATGGATTGAACAAAAAAATTCGTACATTCGTAACTTTTTTTTCGATTCGGAACTTTTTTTTTTCGATTCATAACTTTTTTTTTCGATTCAGAATACACGGACAGTGTCTAAAGCGTGTATGAACACGCAGAAAATGCTATTGGGGAAAAAAAAAAAACACTGCAAAATTAAATTTTTTTGCAATGTTTTTCCAATATCAGAATACACGGACAGTGTCTAAAGCGTGTATGAACACGCAGAAAATGCTATTGGGAACAAAAAAAACACAGCAAAATTAGATTTTTTTGCAATTTTTTTCCAATATCAGAATACACGGACAGTGTCTAAAGCGTGTATGAACACGCAGAAAATGCTATTGGGAAAAAAAACACTGCAAAATAAAAATTTTTTGCAATGTTTTTCCAATATCAGAATACACGGACAGTGTCTAAAGCGTGTATGAACTAGCAGAAAATGCTATTGGGAAAAAAAAACACTGCAAAATTAAATTTTTTTGCAATGTTTTTCCAATATCAGAATACACGGACAGTGTCTAAAGCGTGTATGAACACGCGGAAAATGCTATTGGGAAAAAAAACACAGCAAAATAAATATTTTTTGCAATGTTTTTCCAATATCAGAATACACGGACAGTGTCTAAAGCGTGTATGAACACGCAGAAAATGCTATTGGGAAAAAAAAACACTGCAAAATTAAATTTTTTTGCAATGTTTTTCCAATATCAGAATACACGGACAGTGTCTAAAGCGTGTATGAACACGCAGAAAATGCTATTGGGAAAAAAAACACAGCAAAATTAATTTTTTTTGCAATGTTTTTCCAATATCAGAATACACGGACAGTGTCTAAAGCGTGTATGAACACGCAGAAAATGCTATTGGGAAAAAAAACACTGCAAAATAAAAAATTTTTGCAATGTTTTTTCAATATCAGAATACACGGACAGTGTCTAAAGCGTGTATGAACACGCAGAAAATGCTATTGGGAAAAAAATCACAGCAAAATAAAAAATTTTTGCAATGTTTTTTCAATATCAGAATACACGGACAGTGTCTAAAGCGTGTATGAACACGCAGAAAATGCTATTGGGAAAAAAAAAACCACAGCAAAATTACATTTTTTTGCAATGTTTTTCCAATATCAGACTACACGGACAGTGTCTAAAGCGTGTATGAACTAGCAGAAAATGCTATTGGGAAAAAAAAAAACACTGCAAAATTACATTTTTTTGCAATGTTTTTCCAATATCAGAATACACGGACAGTGTCTAAAGCGTGTATGAACACGCAGAAAATGCTATTGGGAAAAAAAACACTGCAAAATAAAAAATTTTTGCAATGTTTTTCCAATATCAGAATACACGGACAGTGTCTAAAGCGTGTATGAACACGCAGAAAATGCTATTGGGAAAAAAAAACCACAGCAAAATTACATTTTTTTGCAATGTTTTTCCAATATCAGAATACACGGACAGTGTCTAAAGCGTGTATGAACTAGCAGAAAATGCTATTGGGAAAAAAAAAAAAACACAGCAAAATTAAATTTTTTTGCAATGTTTTTCCAATATCAGAATACACGGACAGTGTCTAAAGTAGGGGTGCAACGGATCGTCGCCGATCCGTGATCCGAACGGGTCACCCCGTTCGGATTGGCACACCCCGCGATCCGCGGAGCGCTCCGCGGCCTCGGCCTTAGGAAAGGCCGCGGCTTCGGCCTAGCTCCGGAGCGGCGGCAGCCATCTGGGCACACCCGGCGGCCTTAGGAAAGGCCGCGGCTTCGGCCTAGCTCCGGAGCGGCGGCCATCTTGGTACACCCGGCCACTGTTTACAATGTGATCGCTCCGTCAAATGACGGAGCGATCACTTGTAAACAAACTCTGCATTACCCAGCCAATACATTGCATTACCCAGCCAATACCCTGCATTACCCAGCCAATACCCTGCATTACCCAGCCAATACCCTGCATTACCCAGCATATACTCTGCATTACCCTGCATATACTCTGCATTACCCAGCCAATACTCTGCGATACTCTGCATTACCCAGCCAATACTCTGCGATACTCTGCATTACCCAGCCAATACTCTGCAATACTCTGCATTACCCAGCCAATACTCTGCGATACTCTGCCAATACTCTGCGATACCCTGCCAATACTCGGCGATACCCTGCCAATACTCTGCGATACCCTGCCAATACTCTGCGATACCCTGCCAATACTCTGCGATACTCAGACAATATTACAGTGGGGGAGAGGATGTAGATATTACAGTGGGGGGAGATGACGTGGATATTACAGTGCGGGAGATGACGTGGATATTACAGTGGGGGGAGATGACGTGGATATTACAGTGGGGGGAGATGACGTGGATATTACAGTGGGGGAGATGACGTGGATATTACAGTGGGGGAGATGACGTGGATATTACAGTGGGGGAGATGACGTGGATATTACAGTGGGGACTATATGGTGGCAGAATTTTCACAGGTTTTTGCAAATTCAATTATTATTTGCTGATCCGAAAAATGATCCGATCCGTGACTCTGATCCGAGGATCGATCCGATCCGTGAGTTTTTTGATCCGTTGCACCCCTAGTCTAAAGCGTGTATGAACACGCAGAAAATGCTATTGGGAAAAAAAAAAACACTGCAAAATTAAATTTTTTTGCAATGTTTTTCCAATATCAGAATACACACAGAGTATGGTGTATCTCTTACTAAAATATGCAGTGCAGTGATGGTGCACTGAGCTTGCAGGTAAAACTTATATTTTGTCTGGCACTGGCCTCATGGCACCTTTAAAAGACTGTGCACTGCACCCCAGCCAGGGTACAATTGATTTAGGAATCTCTTGAATAATTCTCTCTGCCTCTTTCTCTTCCTTACTAAAGAAACTCTCTACTCTACTCTAGCTATGTAGATCGCTCACTGATCTAACTAATTTGAAGAAAATTTAAGGAATGTGGACTGACTTTATCACACTAACTCCTAAAATCCTCTCTTAGCAGCACAGGAACCTGTCTACAGCAGAGTGACTCTGTGTGCTGTGTGTCTGGACTATATATAGAGGCTGGGTCACATGCTGCACTGCCCAATCACAGCCATGCCATTAGTAGGCATGGCTGTGATGGCTTCTAAGGGCACACTAGTGAAACTAGCGTCGATTGGCTGCCCTGCAGCTTGTAAAAGGCGCCAATACATCGCCGAACACCGGACCCGAACCCGAACATACAGCCAATAGTTTGGGTTCGGGTCCGGGACCCGGACACCCAAAAGTCCTGTACGGACCCGAACTTTACAGTTCGGGTTCGCTCAACCCTATCCAACACGTGTAGATTAGAAATAAACTACCGTAAGTGCTCTCTGTTTAATTAAAACTTAGGCGTTGATACAGTAAGTAAAGTGATACATTCACATGTCATATGAGTGACACTACTGATCACAGATTGAGGTAAAGAGCCAATCAGTGGCTCTTTACCATGTGATCAGCTGTGTCCAATCACAGCTAATCACAATGCAAACAGAAGCCGGTTATCGCCACTCCTTTGCTCATGCTGACAGCATGAGGAGAGGAGAAGAGAGCCGATAACCAGCTTGGGCAAAAGGGACATGTACACTGTACAATCAGTGTCCTGTTTATTAGTGCAGTCCCAAAAGTGCAGCCAATCAGTGCAATCAGTGCTGTCAATCAATGCCTCCTCATCAGTGTCACCTATCAGTGTTGCCTACCAGTGCCCATCAGTGCTGCCTATCAGTGCCACCTATTAGTGCTACCTATCAGTGCCATTAATCAGTGCCGCCTTCGGTGCAGCCTCACCAGTGCCCACCAGTGCTGCCTCATCAGTGCCCATTAGTGCAGCCTATCAGTGCCCATCAATGCCCATCAGTGCCGCCTCATCACTGTCCATCAGTGCAGCCTCATCAGCGTTCAGATATTGGAGGACGTTACCTGGTGTACAAAAAAATAATATCTGGTCAAGAAGGCTCAGCAGCATCTGTTTTTCTAAGGATTTTACAGTACAGCAAACTTTCTCAGGACTACAGCTGTATGATAGAGATTGTTTTAACATATTGCTGTAAAGTTTGGTATTCTAGTTGTACACAGGCTAGGAGGAAAGATTCCCAGTTTGGAAGATTTGTATTTGAGCATCTTTGAAAAATAGCTGCAATCATTATTAAAGATGTTACACATCTTGATTATCTTTTGTGCTCCATACTTTCCTCAGGCAGAGTTTAGAATAATACAAACTCATAGCAATAGGTTGCAGAATAGCCCTTTTCCCTAGAGCTATAGATGAATTGTCAAAGCAAGTTTAGGTTTAAGTAGGACTTTTATGTAACAATAATTGAAGCGGTGCACTGGTTATTGGTTTTAGAATGTGTTGTTTTTATTTTTTATTGTCAAAAATATTTTTAACATGTTTACATTCCTTGTAATAGGAATAAAAGTGACACAATTTTTTTTTTTTTTTAAAGAACAGTGTAAAAATAAAAAATAGAAGGTAAAATAAATAAGAAAAACATTTTTTTTTTAAATGCGCCCCGTTCCGCCAAGCTCGCGTTCAGAAGTGAAAGCATATGTGAGTAGCGCCCGTATATGAAAACAGTGTTCAAAACACACATGTGAGGTATCGCCGCGATCAGTAGAGCGAGAGCAAAAAATGTTTTTTTCAAAATTTTCGGTATTTTTTTATTTGTTTAGCAAAAAATAAAAACCGTAGAGGTGATCAAATGCCACCAAAAGAAAGCTCTATTTGTGGGAACAAAATGATAAAAATTTCGTTTGGGTACAGTGTAGTATAACCGTGCAATTGTCATTCAAAATGCGACAGCGCTGAAAGCTCAAAATTGGTCTGGGCAGGAAGGTGTTTAAGTGCCCTGTATTGAAGTGGTTAAATATGGAAAATGGGGAAAATGCAGCATTATGACCACTAGATGATACTGGATGTGTAAAAGAAGAGAATGGCCGCACACTGCAATGAGATGAGTGCCTGTTGAATTTTTTTATTGTCACCATGCCAGACAGATATTACTGGGGTCCTGTAATATCTGTCTGGCATGGTGACAGTAAAGAAATTAGACAAGCACTCATCTCATTGCAGTGTGCGGCCATTCTCTTCTTTTACACATCTGAAAACGACGGTGATTAGCCGGGGCGAGCACCTGCAGTGTTGTGCTAACTTTTGGACTACTGTTGTGTGTGTGTTGTTTTCTGCACTAGATGGTACTGACAAGCATACT
The DNA here is from genome assembly GCA_028564925.1 of Lithobates sylvaticus. Taxonomy (NCBI): domain Eukaryota; kingdom Metazoa; phylum Chordata; class Amphibia; order Anura; family Ranidae; genus Lithobates; species Lithobates sylvaticus. The sequence continues at coordinate 129,707,237 of CM053030.1, read as the reverse complement.
TTGTCCAATGACGAGCAACACCATCTAGTGGCTATAATGTGGTATGGTCAATAGATGGTGTTTATGTGTATAGAAAAAAAAAAAGTATGCTCCTCATTGTCATCTAGTGGTCAAAATGAAGTATTTTCTACATTCATACATTTGAATTGCAGAGAATGGAAACAATTGATTTTGCCCCATTCACACAGAACAAATTTACATGCAGTTTCGATGGATCAACAACTATGCAAAGTTTTTTTGGAAAATGCACTCCTTAGTGTTGTAGCCTGCAATAGGAAGCGTTGTTACAGGGAGGATCTATCTGTAAAAAAAAAAACTGTCAACAGAGGGAAAACCTGCCCTATTCTCATTTGCTTCTATCTAACAAATTATTATTCCCACCTCCCAACTCTTCTCCTCCACTTTACATTGATATAAACATGTAATATTTGCAGACCCAACCTTCAAGTTTATGGAGTACCCTACAGACAGTTTGCCCTGGCAGGGCCGGGACAAGGGGTGGGCAGGAGGGGAAGCTGCCCTGGGCACTGTGGTATTATGTGGGGTGGGGGGGCACCACAAGGAGATTGGGGGGGGGGGGGGTTTGTGTTGGGTGGGGGGATTTGGGGGGTGGCAGGGGTTAAGAATTGTTCTAGCAGGGCAGATTTGGGGAGGGGTGCTAGGAATGCTAATTTTGGGGGATTTGTGTTGGGAGGGGGATGAGGGGAAGAGGATTTGTGTTAAGAGGGGGAGTAATTGTTAAGTAATATGCGAGAGGAGATTTTCTTTGTGGGGGGGGTTGTGCTAGTAGGAGTGATTGGGGGGTATTTGTGCTAGGAGGGGAAATAATTTGTGGGGGGAGATTTGTGCTAGGACAGGGGATTGGGAGGGGATTTTGTGCTGGAAGGGGGGTTTAGATTTGGGGGGGGGATTGTGCTTGGAGGGGGATTTATTTTTTGGGGAGGGGGATTTGTGCTGGGGGCATATGGGGAGAGAGAGAGGATTTGAGCTGGGTGGTTAGGGGGTGAGCATACAGATTGGCTATCAATTTTTTTGGGGGGCGGGGGTTTACTGCTCATACATAAAGGGGGGGCTCAGTTTGGCATATTTGCCATGGGCTCTAGATGACCATGTCCCAGCACTGCCCTGTGGAGTGTATAAACGGAAAAAGGAGAGAAAAGTGCCACTAAGTGTAGCATTTATTAAAACATATTGGTAAAATGAAAAACAATAAATATGCACTCACATTTGAAATACATTAAAAAGCATATCAATAAGTCTCCAGCAGGTGGCAATTTTCCAGGTGGTCAATGGTGAGCAAGCCTCTCCGCGTGGATGTGATGTAAGGTGCTTGGAACTAGGAAGTTGACCAGGGGAACACCAGGAGGAGCCATCAAAAGCAGCAGACTGAGTGTGTCTATCAGATGGATGCATAGGCATGCGCAATGGGGTGTGCCAGGTGTGCCTGGGCACACCCTAATCCTGAAGTTGGCAACCCGTAGGCAGGTGACAGGTAAGCCACGATCCTTACTTGCCGACCCCCCAGAACCTGGACAGGATAGGTGGCGGGGGGTGGAAATTAGTGGAACTGATCTGTATTTTCTTCTGCAGCAGCTGAAAGTAGGCTTCTCCTCCTCTCTCCTATTCCTCTCTCCAACATTCAGCTGCCACAGGAGGAAAATACAGTGGATTGGTACCAATGTATGCCACCCCTCTTGTCCCAGTTCCTCTTTCTGCTGCCCAGGTTCCCCTGTGTGCTCCTCCAAACCCCCACCCACCCCATTGTTTATTGTTTCAGGATGACGAGCGGGGAAGAGGCCGGTTTATGTGTCACAAACGCATATGTGTTGGAGCTTTGAGCTGCACATCCTAATGCAATAGGCTGCGCACACCTATGCATGGATGACAACCACTGTGGACAGCATAGAAGAGTTGCAGGTCCGCAAAATGGCCATGATGATGTCATGTGTGGTGTCGAGGGGCGTGCTTTAATAAATGCTACACTAAGGTAGTGGCGCTTTTCTCTCCTTCTTTTTTCTGTTTATAAATAGTCTGCTGGTGGACGCCTCCCCAGATCCTGATTGGAAGACAGATGACTGACACTGCCATAATGTGAACTGCATGCCACAGTGTTTTTCATGGACCTTTCTCAAGGACTAAAGAGATTCCTTTCATTTGTTTATCATTCCTTGCCCCCAGTATAGTTACATAGGTTGAAAAAAGTCCATCTAGTTCAACCATACCTCCCAACATTTTGAGATGGGAATGAGGGACTCCTACTAACAAACGTATGTAGGCATAGGACACGCCCCCTGCCACACCCCCTTAAAGGAGAATTAACCCCAAAAAAAGGTTAATTAAATCCAGAAGGGCTTTTCTTACCACCACTATTCCTTTATATTGGCTTTTAAAATGTACAAATGCAGCAATTTAGAAATTGGATGAAAGGTTTAGCACTGGGAAACACTTTTTGAAAGATAAAAAGTGAATTTTATATACAACTATATGAATCAGACCAAAATGAGGGACAAATGAGGAGGAAAGAGAGACAGAGGGACATTTTTTCAAATCAAAATCAGGTGAACGGTGTAGGAATTACAACAGTTTGTATATGGGCTTCCCACTTTTTAAGGGACCAAAAGTAATGGGACAATCGGCTGATTAGCTGTTCCATGGCCAGGTGTGTGTTATTACCTCATTATCCCATTTACAAGGAGCAGATAAAAGGTCCTGAGTTCATTTCAAGTGTGCTATTTGCATTTGAAATCTGTTGCTGTCAACTCTCAATATGAGATCTAAAGAGCTGTTACTATCAGTGAAGCAAGCCATCATTAGGCTGAAAAAAAAAAACCATCATAGAGATAGCAAAAACATTAGGTGTGGCCAAATCAACTGTTTGGAACATCCTTAAAAAGAAAAAACGCACCGGTGAGCTCAGCAACACCAAAAAAACAGGAAGACCACGGAAAACAACTATGGTGGATGACTGACTAATTCTTTCCCTGGTGAAGAAAACACCCTTCACAACAGTTGGCCAGATAAAGTACACTCTCCAGTAGGTAGGTGTATGTGTGTCAAAGTCAACAATCAAGAGAAGACTTCACCAGAGTGAATACAGAGGGTTCACAACAAGATGTAAACCATTGGTGAGCCTCAAAAACAGGAAGACCAGATTAGAGTCTGCCAAACAACATCTAAAAAAGCCTTCACAGTTCTTGAACAACATCCTATGGACAGATGAGACCAAGATCAACTTGTAAAAGAGTGATGGGAAGAGAAGAGTATGGAGAACAAAAGGAACTGCTCATGATCCAAAGCATACCACCCCATCAGTGAAGCATGGTGGTGGTAGTGTCATGGCGTGGGCCATGTATGGCTGCCAATGGAACTGGTTCTCTTGTATTTATTGATGATGTGACTGCTGACAAAAGCAGCAGGATGAATTCTGAAGTGTTTCGGGCAATATTATCTGCTTATATTCAGCAAAATGCTTCAGAACTCATTGGACGGTGCTTCACAGTGCAGATGGACAATGACCCGAAGTATACTGCGAAAGCAACCAAAGAGTTTTTTTAAGGGAAAGAAGTGGAATGTTATGCAATGGCCAAGTCAATCACCTGACCTGAATCCGATTGAGCATGCATTTCACTTGCTGAAGACAAAACTGAAGGGAAAATGCCCCAAGAACAAGCGGGAACTGAAGAGAGTTGCAGTAGAGACCTGGCAGAGCATCACCAGGGATGAAACCCAGCGTCTGGTCAGGTCTATGAGTTCCAGACTTCGGGCTGTAATTGACTGCAAAGGATTTGCAACCAAGTATTAAAAAGTGAAAGTTTGAGGGATGATTGTTAATCTGTCCCATTACTTTTGGTCCCTTAAAAAGTGGGAGGAACATATACAAACTGTTGTAATTTCTACACCGTTCACCTGATTTGAATGTAAATACCCTCAAATTAAAGCTAAAAGTCTGCCGTTAAAGTACACCTTGCTCATTTCATGTGTGTGTGTATAGAGCCAACAAGATTAGAATTGTGTTGATGTCCCAATATTTATGGACCTGACTATATGTTGGTGTTCCTTGTTAATTTTACATTGTATTTTATAAAATGTAACTGCCTACTCCAAAACTGTCATTTGAAGTAAAACACATAGCCAAGTATTATTCTCCACAAATTTTTTATTGTGCATTAAAAAAAAATTAGATATGCTATCTGCCAATAGAACTTAACCAAAAAGTGCATTCTATGCATCCAAAAATATAGAAAATATACCAAATCAAATCATTATTATTTCACCCAAAAAATAATGTCAAAGCAATAACTCCAAGGGCAATAATAAATAACACGTTATCTCATCCGATTCCGCAACATGTCTGGTTGACGAACAGCCGTTCAGAAACAAACTGAAAAGCAAGAAAAGAAAAGCATGAATTAACACTCACCAAAGGCTCCATTCACATCTCGCATAATGGGAGCACACATTAACATTTTGTGTCTCGTTTTTCCTGTGACACGCATAGGGCAGCCTGTTGATTTAAATTGGCTGCACTACATGTGGTTAATGGGCGTTTTGGCGTTTTGTGGGTTGTGTGTTTTTTGCAGCATTTGCCCCTCGTTTTTTTCAAATGGCAAAATGGGTGTTTGCTTCTGTGTTTGGTGCGCCGTTAACAATTGACGGCACTGAAAGCGCAACTAGTAATTTTAGGTGTATAAACATGGCCATACACTTTACAATCTCATTGTATATTGTGTATTTAGTAAAAAGGGGGATCACTGATTGATTACATTTCATTTAAAAAATGTGCACCTGGGAGTGGGAGGGTAGATGATGCAGGGTGTGTGCTAATGAGGTCAGCTGGTCAACTCCTTCCTGTGTCATGACCTAAAGTCTGATCAGGAAGAAGACATTACTAATGGAAACGTCTGGAAACATGGATTAGGACAAGAAAAGTAAGTGACTGTAGATTTAATGGAATGCTTTTGATATTTTTTCAAAAAAAGTACATAAATGCTATATTGGTGCATTGGGGAGCTGTAATTTAGAAAAAAAAAAAAGTGTATAAATGTGAACTTACCCTTTAAAGCCTGAGAAGGGTTCTAACCCTTCCCCATGCTATCAACAACATGAAAGCTTCTGGCCATAGCATAAAAACCATAATATGCAAAAAAAAAAAGCATATTTGGGAGGAAAAAGGAGAGTAGAAAAATCTGAAGATGAAGCAAGGATTAGACCATGTAAATTTAGACTTGTCTAGAAAGGATTAAGATAAATAAATGATTGTCTTTACCTGTTTGTTCATGCATTTTATCGCAGTTGTCACAGTCCAGTCAATATAAGGGCATGAACTGTTACGTAGGAAAGTGCTTTTCAGGATTAAACATTCTTTCTTCCCTAAAGGTCAGGCATTAGAGAGAACTCATCAGCAATAACTGTTAAACCGAGCAGCTAATTAAATCAAGGTGCTTAATTTCATCCTTGGCATCTATCATGTCATTTCATTTCCAAACTTCTGGCAACACAGAGATTAGGTGTAGGTGCCAGGCTTTTTATTTATATGACAGGAATTCTGTAGTTTTACTTTTTTTTTTTAACAACTGTAGTTTACATTTTACACATAAAAAATAAGTATATATTTAAAAAAAAAAATAAACATTCATATTCAACTAGGTGGATGCAGCATTGATCCAATGCTTCATCTGTCCCCTGCTGGCTCTGCGTTTTAATGCGTTTTTTGAACTGAGTAATCAAACACCGCTAATTGCTCAGTTCTCCCCTTCCGCTCTAAACACAGAACCGTGACTGTCAGTTAGCAGCTCTCTGCTCAATCCCTCCAGTGATCACTGGAGTGCTGGGCTGTGGAGAGGGCCGGAGGGGCTGACTCAGATCAGTGAGAGGCTGAGCCAGGGGTCGGTCCAGGCATCTGGGTGGATCCCAACCACATGGTCAGGATCTTCCCTGAGCCTGGAGCGGCTGAGTTAGAACTACACTCCTGTGAACTACAGGAGGGATATAGCCAAAATAGCTCTGGCTATATCTCTCCTTTAACCACTTCAGCTCTGGAAGATTTACCCCCCTTCCTGACCAGGCCATTTTTTGCAATACGGCACTACGTTACTTTAACTGACAATTGAGTATTGGACGTTGAATGGTCTTCCCTTGTTACCAGTCTAGTGGTGTGGATCTGGAAGCAGTGAGAACCTGTATTTTATGATACACTTATCATTGTAATGCATTTGTGAGTATGTCACTTGTTTTATCAATTTAATAAATTTGTACAGTGGCAATGTGCTAGGTTGGTGCGCCCTCTCTTTGTTGTTTTATAGTACTAAAGAATATTTCCAATATATCATTCATTGTGAAAACATATATTAAAGCGGTAATAAACCAAAAATAAAAAATGTAATGTATTGCAGCTTACCAATCATGAGATACAGTGGCTGTATTAGGTTTTTTTTTGTTTGTTTTTTTGCCATTTTTCCATCTGTTTTCCCCTGGTGATCTGTCCAGTAACACACCTTCTGTATTAGGAAGGGATCCACAGTGTTGTGCCAGCTATAGACCCATCTCCCTCCTTAACTCTGACACTAAGCCCCTGGCTAAAATGCTGGCCCTTAGGTTACAAGATCATATAGTTAAATTGATTCACCCAGACCAAACGGGGTTTATGAAGGGCCGAGAGGCCAGAGACAATACTATTCGGGCACTGCATGTATTGCATTGGATGCATAATAGACCGAACCAAACCCCGAGTGTTGTAATCTCAATGGATTCTGAAAAGGCATTTGATAGGGTGGGGTGGGAGTTTATGGTCGGAGTTCTGAGGGAGATGGGTCTGAGAGAATGGATGATGGGATGGGTGACGGCACTATATGCAGATCTTAGAGCAAGGGTCAAAGTCAACAGCAGATTATCAGATTCTTTTGAGATTCGGAATGGGACTAGGCAAGGATGCCCAGTGTCCCCATTTTTATTTGCTATGGTGCTGGAGCCCTTTCTGCGAACAATTAGGGGAAATAGGAGGATTAAGGGGATTTGTATTGGATCAATGGAACATAAGATATCAGCTTACGCAGATGATCTATTGTTGTACTTTCTTCTCCTCAAGAATCTCTGATGGAATTAATGTTTGAAATAGAGAGGTTTGGCCTTATATCTAATTTTAAAATAAATATTGAGAAGTGCTGATGCCGAGCCATGTTCCTTTAAAGGATGATGACCATTCTGCAACAATCCTTTCCTTTTGTTTGGCTCTTTGAAACTATATTCTATTATATTATATATCCTATATGATCTAAATTATATACCCTTGGTAGTTTCTATATTAAAGGATATGCAGAAGTGGAGAAGTCATACTCTGACATGGTTCGGCAGGGTAAATGCGCTTAAAATGAGTGTAATTCCTAGACTTATTTATGTTTTACATACGGTATCCATAACACTTCCACAGATAATCTTTAACCTGTAGCCGACCGCCCACTGTCTATTGACGGCGGAGCGGTGCGGCTCTTGTGGCGGGACGCCGTCATATGACGGCGTCTACATTTTGGCCACTAGGAGGCGCGCGTGCGTGCCCGCCGCGTCGCTGGGGACCCGATGCGCGTGCCCGGGGGCCGCGATGTCCGCCGGGCACCCGCGATTGCCCAGTAACTGAGCAGGGCGTGGATCTGTGTATGTAAACACACAGATCCACGTCCTGTCACTGGAGAGGAGACCGATGGTGTGTCCCTTGTACATAGGGACACCGATCGTCCTCTTCCCCCAGTCAGTCCCCTCCGCCCACAGTTAGAATCACCAATATAGGGAACATATTAACCCCTGCAGCGCCCCCTAGTGTTAACCCCTTCCCTGCCAGTCACATTTATACAGTAATCAATGCATTTTTATAGCACGGATCGCTGTATAAATGTGAATGGTCCCAAAAATGTGTCAAAAGTGTCCGATATGTCCGCCGCAATGTCGCAGTCATGATAAAAATCGCAGATCGCCGCCATTACTAGTAAAAAAAATAATAATAATAAAAATGCTATAAATCTATCCCCTATTTTGTAGTTGCTATAACTTTTGCACAAACCAATCAATATACGCTTATTGCGATTTTTTTTTACCAAAAATATGTAGAAGAATACGTATCCGCCTAAACTGAGGAAAAAATTTGTTTAAAAAAAAAAAAATTGGATATTTATTAGAATAAAAAGTAAAAAATATTATGTTTTTTCAAACTTGTCGTTTTTCTTTTGTTTATAGCGCAAGAAATAAAAACCGCAGAGGTGATGAAATACCACCAAAATAAAGCTCTATCTGTGGGGAAAAAATGATAAAGATTTTATTCGGGTACAGCGTTGCATGACCGTGCAATTGTCATTCAAAATGCGACAGCTCTGAAAGCTGAAAAATGGCTTGGTCAGGAAGGAGGTGTTCCTGCCAGGTAGGCAAGTGGTTAAACATATACGAAGGGCTTTTATGATGTTTGTGTGGGGAGATAAACATCCCAGGTTGGCATATGAGATTTTGAGGAGACCAAAACAGGAGGGTGGGGTGGGACTTCCGGACATAGCGGCTTACTACAGAGCCATGGCCCTGGTTCGTATTATGAATTGGCTCCATGACTCTGTTGGTAAACTTTGGGTGCCCCTGGAGAGGACATTATCGGGTAGGAATTTGGCCAGAGCTCCTTGGATTCCAGTTTCTTATAGGGGGTTATCGGAATATGTATCACCATTAACGAGAACAACATTATCCATTTGGGACAGAATGACTAGTACAGGAAAGTATGCCCCCCCCCCCCCCAATATCCACTATGCCACCATTTGAAGGATTCCCCTGGTTCCCCCTGGGGGAAGAGAAAGGGAGTTTAGTTCGGTGGGGAATGGATGGGAAGGGTAAAAGTGGGGCCCCACAGGGTAAATCGTTACCACTGGCAGAGTTGGTTTTGATATTGGGGGGAAATACCAATGGCTGCATGGAGATATCATCAAATGATGGATCTGTTCAACAAGTGGAAGTATCAAATTAGGCCGGTGAACCCGCTTACGACTTTTGAGGAATGGCGTGTTAATATATCAGAACGGGGTCATATGTTGTCTCGAATGTATAAGCTGCTTTTGAGTGCCCAAAGTATAACAACTCCCGATTTTTTTAGACAATGGGAAAGAGAGTTAGGTTATAATTTCACATCCGAACAAATTCAAAGGTTGATAAGGGCAACACACCATACCTCAATAAGTTCCCATATACAGGAGATGTCTTATAAGTTCTTGACAAGATGGTATCACACACCGGTTCCGCCGATGGATATATCCATTGGCGGGTGTTAACTGTTGGAGGGGATGTAACCAAAGAGGTTAATTTCTTCATTTATGGTGGTATTGCCCAAAGATTAAAGTATTTTGGGAGGCGATGGCTCCCTGGATTGAGAAAATGACACTTAGACCTATAGAATTTTCTCCATTACATTTTCTCTTCCATGGGATACCATCATCTGCTAGGTTCTATAGGAGAAGTGTTACTCCACATATGCTAAATGCAGCTAAAATACTGATACCCAGATTTTGGAAACAGTCCGGATGTCCCACTATAATGGATTGGAAGAGGGGAGTGGAAAAATAATGGAAGCAGAGAGAGGGATACCTATGGTTACGGACCAACAGAATAAATTTAAAGATACATGGGCAGGATGGCTGTACTACTCCTCAGAAATAGGGGCGGATTAAACCCTATGGGGGTAGTGCTGTGTTATGGATCGGATAGTCTGTGGGGTGCATCTGGTGAGGGGAAACTGGGAGGGGTTGGGGGTTTTTTTTTTGTTTCTCTGGGAAATGCAGTGGAGAGATGATTGATGTCATTAAAGGAAGAGAATAATTAATAATAATAAATTAGGCACGGGATAGAAAACAGGTAATTAAAGCACATAAAGAAGGATGGATTGAAACATTGAAATGAAAGGAAGAGAGGAATATCTTATGATGTAGCAGGGAGGTGATAACATTAATTTGAAATTATATATATATATATATATATATATATATATATATATTTTTTTTATTTTTTTTAAATTTCTTTTTTTTATTTTTTTTAAATTTCTGAATAGGATATGATCAAGGATCCTGTGTATTTCTCTGGGGAGGCTGGTTATTGTGGTCTGTGTTAATGGAAAGATTTATATAGATATTTTTGCAATGTGTATTTCTATGTTGTATGTTGAAATTTGTCTTAATAAAGAAAAAGTGATTATAAAAAAAAGAGCTGATTCCCAGAGAGATAGTTTTTTTTTTCCCATAGTATTTCCTTGAAGGCAAACTGATTCAAAAGGTGTTAAAGGTCTAACAAGGAACGTTGTTGTGTTGTAGTGGAGATGTAATCATGTATCTGACAGTACATCCATTTTGGTAGAACTTGATCTCTTAATTCTGTTCTCATAGATGTATGCAATTTTATTTTGCCCTTTTGAATTTGTAATCAACAAGGGTGTGTGTTCATTTATTTGTAATTTAGATGAAGAGTCCATTCCAGGTTTAAAGTCCGGGTTAGATCCTAGTGGTGTTAAAGGACCTGGTGAAGTGGATAAATCTGAGCACTTAATCACTTGGTGAAAAACTTTTAGGGTTGCACCAATTAGTGGGTGTTGTTTTAGAATATTAGGGCATGAATCATATGGTATGCAAGGAGAGAATTTCATCGGTAGAGCACTTAAGTTATTCTCTAAATTTACCCAAACTTTGTTAGCTGCTTTACAATGCCAATTAATAATTCTTGTGGGATTAGATGCAAAATAATAATTCTTAGAATTGGGAAACCCAATTCCCCCAATTTGTTTTTGAAGGGGAAAGTATTTGGAGATTAAAACGTGCCCTTTTATCTGCCCACAGAAATTTCCTAAGAAAGGACTGCAAAGAGTAAAAGAATTTTCGAGGGTAAGCAAATTGGTAGGGTTTGAAAAAGAGATAATATTATTGGTAATACCGTCATTTTGACTATGGCTGCCCTACCAAACTAGGAGAAATACTTGAGGGACCATTTCTCTAAATCCTCCTTTAAAATCCGTATTATAGGAATACTTTTTTTTTTTATATAGAGCGTTTAAGTTGGGTGTAACCAGACTCTCAAGTGTTTCAGTGGACTGTGAAGGAGCAATTTTTCCGAACTAAGTCCAATGTGTGAGAGGAAAGAGACAAATTCAATGCCTCTGATTTTTTATAATTAATTTTGAGGTTGGAAACATAACTGTAATGTGCAAATGCTTGCATCAAATTTGGAATAGAGATATGAGGTTGTGTGAGGAAAAATAGCAAATTGTCTGCATACGCTGTAGATTTATATTGTCTATCTCCTATTGGAAACCCATGAATTAACAGGTTAGCATTTATAGTGCGGATGAAAGGTTCCAACATCAATATGAACAATAACGGCAAAAGAGGGCATCCCTGACGTGTCCCGTTTTGTATATTCACTGAATCTGAAAGAGTTCCGTTAATTTTCAATTTAGCCTTAGGATCGTGGTAAAGGATAGATATCCATGTAACCATATGTGATTTTAGCCTAATATGTTTGCATGTAGCCCAAGAAACTCTGTCGAAGGCCTTTTTGGCATCTGTAGACAACAAGAGACCTGTAATGCGATTTATTAGTGCCCTGTATATGAGATTTAAGGCTTTGGAGACATTATCCCTTGACTCTCTTCCAGGCATGAAACCAACTTGCTCTGGGCCAATCAATGTATGTAGTAAGGGTCTTAGGTGAAGAGCCAGGATTTTTGACAATAATTTAAGATCAATATTTAGTAATATTTTTTCCAACTATCGACCAATCTAATACATCTTTGTTTGGTCTGGGTAAAACTGTTACGTAAGTCATTTGAAAATCTTCAGGGATTGCCTGCGGATTACGTAAGGTTTTCAAAAGATGTGGAGTCAGAATATTAGCAAATGTTTTATAGTAATGAGAAACCATCAGAACCAGGGCTTTTTCCAGGTTTAAGCATCTTAATGGCTTCAATCAGCTTGGTCTCTCTAGGTGTTTTATGTCAGATATTGGGAGTTTGGGCATTTCACATTTAGTCAGGTAGTCCTGTAGAATCTGTGGTCCCATTCCCTGTAAGTCAGCTGGTTTATGAGGTTTCGGTAAATTATAAATGTCTGAATAGTATGTATGAAAAATCTTAGCAATTTTATCAGTGGAGTGCAACAGGGTTCCCTTTTTGTCTTTAATGGCAGGTATATTTGAAGCAAATATAGATTCTTTCAGTGCCCTAGCAAGACACTTCTATATTTCTTTTATTTTTTATTTCTATATCCTAAATTGTTCATATTAAAATATTTTCATATTATTATTTGTAGCGGCCATAACCCCTAGGGGCGACCCTGCATTTTCTGGGCTTACCAATTACCTCCTCGTAGCTTGTCGGTTGTTGTCTAGGGGTTCCCAGGGTTAGTACCCAGTAACTTCGAATGCTGACACACAAAAGTCCTTTTTAGGATTTTTATTTTGAAGGGGTAACATCCAACTATAACACAGTCTCAGGTGGGGAATAGAGGGCACGGGTGATAAAACTCAGGCACTTTGAACTGCTGACATCCACTGAATGTCTCTTAGTTAGCCCAGAGAGTAGCCACTCGCAACTGGGCGCTTCACTGCTGGATAAACCTCTAACCATAGATTTAGCAGCCAACATGTGATCCGGAAAGTTTGCAAAGTCTCTGCCACAGACTAGATTGTAACTGAAGACAAGTAGGAACCTTTCCCACAGTATCTGAATCTCTCAGCCTTCTTGGCGATACTGTGAGAAGTGTGGATTCTCTAGTGTCCATACAACTCAGCTCCCAGGCTCTTACCGAGCAGCCAGCTTCTTGGCCCTCCTCCGAAGAGTCCTCCCCTGGTCGCTTGTATGAGTTGCCGTGTCCCTCCAATACCGAGAGCACACCGGGACACCTCCAAATCCTCCTGCAGTTACTGGGCTTTGAACTAACCAGTTCCGAGGCTCGGGAACGGACATATCCCCACCCCAGACCATGAGGGCCTCTGAGGCTGGTCAGGGTGACCATGCTTACGGGGACGGCAGACACTCTTGGGTCTGGGACCCCACACGGGGTTGGTCCAAACCAGAACCAGGAATCAAAGCAGCAGCCGAACCCTGAACACGTGACTTCAGCATCTTAAATACCCCTTCCCAGACCACACAGCGGGGCCAGATGCGCCCACTGATTGGTAATGGGAAAGATTGGTACCTAACATGTCCAACCAGGCTTGGTTCTCAGCCTGTCACAGGTGCCTCACTGCACCTATGACCAGGCAGAACCTCAGTACAGCCCAGCAAAACTGATGCCCAAGTAAAAGACCTGTACAATTAACCCCCAGAACTCTGTTACAGTTCTGCAAAACGAAATTTACATATATAGCGCACACTTTAGACAAGTGTTGGCGCTTCATATTCATATTAATATACTTTGATTACTAAATGTTAATTTGGCTTTAAATTAATATAACAATGTTGTTTATGTTCAATCTGATGTACACATGTTGTAAAACGTTTGCAATTTTATGTGAAATACAAAACCTCATGTATTGATAATATGTTTAAAAAAAATAAATAAAAATGTATTGTAGTCTATAAAGGGGAGTAACACAAGTGAATGCAAGGCAGATGGAATTAGCAAGATATCAGCCAGGAAGAAAAAACAAACCAATACCTGATGGTAATGCAGACAGAGCACCTGAAGCTCACAGTAGGAGATTGCAGTGTGAAGACACTCCCCTGCAATAAACTGACCAGACAAGCAACCTGCGCAAGTGGGGTCAACTAATTAACCAGGGTGGAAAAAATGTCCTCAGAAGCGCCTCCCCGTGTTACTTGGCCCATAAGGGCAAAATTCATTTTTATTCATTATAACCCATTTGGTTATTGATCATATAGCTAAGGACATCATTACATATTTCTCTCTTTAATATGTTTATGTTTAGGATCTCTCCAGTCAATCTCTTTTTGTATACTCCAGCACCAGCCCAGGGAGGTTGTATGCATGAGTGGTTTTTGCGTTGAGGCGGGTTTCATATACTGAATGCATGCTTTTAGTTTTAATGACTAGTGTTTATAATGTGTATGTATAATGTATATATCTTTGTAAATGATTATTTATTTCATTGTAGAAGAGTATTATACTGTTTCCTTGAGCCCTGATGAAGCAAAAATTGGCGAAACGCATTGGAAAATTAGGACCTATTCCTTCAGTACTCTCTATGTAACTATAGGCAAATGAGGACCTATTCCATTAGTACTCTCTATGTAGCTATAGGCAAAGGAGGACCTATTCCATTAGTACTCTCTATGTAGCTATAGGCAAATAAGGACCTATTCCATTAGTACTCTCTATGTAGCTACAGGCAAATGAGGACCTATTCCATTAGTACTCTCTATGTAGCTACAGGCAAATGAGGACCTATTCCATTAGTACTCTCTATGTAGCTATCGGCAAATGAGGACCTATTACAATAGTAATCTCTATGTAGCTATAGGCAAATGAGAACCTATTACATTAGTACTCTCGATGTAGCTATATAGCCACTCATTACACAGCCGGTGTTATCCACTTGGAATTTCAATGATATGCGTAATAGCGTTACAATTTTTCATATGTAAAATACTTCAATAAAGTCATTACTTTTATAGTATCCTAATGTATTCTCCTTTCTGGCCTGTACATTCCGACAAATGCTCTCTTTTTTTACTTGTATGTACATTAGGGATGATGGCCTATGAGTGCCACAACATTTGTTTAAAAAAAGGGCAAAATTCCCTTAACCAAGATGGCAGCTGCAGCTTAAAGAAAGGGGGCGGGACTTTATATGAGGCCATGACGTGATGTTGCCAAATACCTCCATCCCTATATAGATTGTTAGAAGAAGAAGGGTCTGGACTTTATATGAGGCATTGGCTACAACTAAGTAAAGTAAATGGTGATGATGTTTATTGACATGTACATATAATTCATAATGAAAAAATCATGAATATAAAACAAACCATAAATATAAACAACTATACATATATTTTTCAACATGACAGTTCCAATTTACAGCAGTTTCTCCTCCCTGATTCCACATAGACAATGTATAAAATTGTATAATATCAATCATGTTTCTGAACCCCAATGGGTATCCAAATAGTATGGGTGTTGGTGACGTCGCATCTAGGAAAGCTTTACGTGTTTCGTGGAAAACTCCACTCATCAGGAGCAATGCGGGGTACGTCTGATTGTATCTGGAAAATATATGACCGGAAGGCTGCCGCGGGGTCACACCAACATCACGCATGGCGTGCAAACGGGATGAATGGCGCTTCCAAGAGCGACCATGCATGTGTGGCCTAGAAAGGAGCCTAACATCATCGTCCCACCCCCAGCTGAGCAGAATGCCAGGTCAAAAGTGCCACGTGTGCCCTAAAGAGCGGCAGTGCCTGCTGAACCCATAGGGCAACTGCACAGCAGACTATCACACAGGGGGAAAAGGAACAAAAAATGGTACAAAGATGGCAAAAGGGGACCAAACAGACAGAGGACAGGAAGGCAGGAACAACTTAAGTGCTTAAAAAAAAAGAGCAAGACATATTTAACCCATGTACTGTAAGCTGGCCACCCGCTAACCTACAGTCTAACAGGCACAGCAGTGAGGAATCATGGGCAGGTATGCTGCCATGTTGGTGCCAGGAAAACAAGTTTGAGCTCTGCATACACTTTAGGTTAGCCTGTGTATTTTTACTAGAAAAAAATTATTTGTAAGTATAAAAAACAGAGCTGGAACAAAGTTTGCACCAGCCAGAAGTGAATGTCCTCTGCTGATTTGTATATATAGACATCATAACATGTAAACTGATATCAGAGCATTATATATCTGTTTATTTGAATGGAAATCCAATGCTGCCATTTCCTGGAAGAAATAATTATTGCTAATTTACCGTAGGGCGTGCATGCATTAGGATTGATGAATAATAAATACATGCCAATTGTAATTTCCAAAGATTTGATTGTCTGCCATACAGTCTGCAAAACATAACATGTGGCTTGGTTTAAATGTTTCAACTGCTCATGTCATCTGTGGCAGACAGAAATAACGCTATAGGCTCTATTATGCCAAAACAAATTTGCAAAGTTCTATGATTTGAGCTGGTGCTATATACACTATAGAACATTTAGTATCATAAATAAGCACAATACTAATGCCCTATACACACGATAGGATTTTCCGACAACAAATGTTGGATGTGAGCTTGTTGTCGGAAATTTTGATCGTCTGTACATAAGTCCGACACACAAAAGTCCACGCATGCTCCAAATCAAGCAGAAGGGCTGCACTGGCCATTGAACTTAATTTTTCTCGGCTCGTCGTATGTGTTGTACGTCACCGCGTTCTTGACGTTCGGAATTTCCGAAAACATTTGTGTGACCGTGTGTATGCAAGACAAGTTTAAGCCAACATCCTTCGGAAAAAAAACCACGGTTTTGTTGTTGGAAAATCCTATTGTGTGTACGGGGCATTAGGCTCTGTTCACACTAGCCCATGTGGAAAAATATAAGTGATTACTTTGGAGACTAATGACAGTGCTTAAGCATCCAACTACTCCCTTGTGTTTTTTTCACGCAAAATGAGAAGTCCTCCTCCCCTCTTACCTTGCCACATTTGGCATGTCCTTTTTTTTTGGGGGGGAGGGGGGGTACATAGTTCTGACAGTTACCCACTCCCACTTCTGCTCGGATTGCCTAGAAGTTCTCCTATTCTCCTCCCTGCTCATAGTCTTCTCAGGCACGCCACAGGTCCCAGAAGACTGCAGGACCATTTACAAAGCGCAGTACGACTCGAGCATGGGCAGTGGGCAGCCGACTGTTCACAGTTAGGATGCCAGCATTGGGAACTTGAAAGTTAGTGAAAAACTAGCCCAAGTGAGAACGCCACCTCCCATTGCTCAGTTGATTGGCGAATAAACCTCCTGCATCACTTGCCCATCTGCCCACCAGCCCCGCACTTACCCCATCCAGGTCGCGGGCAGCTTTGGCGGATTCTACCTGTGTCTCCTCCACGGCAGCTTTCCAACTGCTTCTGCTCCTAGCCAATACGGTCACTTCTCCTCTCAGCCATTAGGGGCTTAAGACCCACTTGCTGATTGGCCGGGAGGAGAAGCAGGAAGACAATAGTGAATATTAATTTGCTACTGTCACACAACTGGGTGGGCTTTTTGAAGCCAATTAGAACCTCAGGCTCTAATCATGTGCTTAAAAAAACCCATTGAAATCCAGGTGTCCAGGACCCTGCATGTAGATTAGGGGTCGGGCGCATGGATTAGGGGGTGGCGCCCCTGCATCCCTAATGGAGCGGCCGCCACTGCAGTAGAAAAATGCAGACATGCTGCATATAACCGCAGCTCACTGCACCAGATATCACACCAGCATTGCAGTGGGAATGCGACACATAGAAAACAATCGTTTGACCTACATTTAAGGCCCCTTTCACACTGGGGCGGGAGCGGCGTCGGCAGTAAAATGGCGCTATTTTTAGCGCTGCTTTACCGTCCTTTTAGCGACGCTATTTTGCCGATAGCGGGGTGGTTTTAAACCCCGTTAGCGGCCGAAAAAGGGTTAAAACCGCCCGCAAAGCCCCGCTGATTTCAATGGGCAGGAGCGGTTTAGGAGCAGTGTATACACAGCTCCTTCACCGCTCCAAAGATGCTGCTTGCAGAAGGTTTTTTAACATCCTGCAAGCGCACCGCTGCAGTGTGAAAGCCCTCTGGCTTTGACACTGGAGACACAGCAGCGGCTGTTTCAGGACGCTTTGCAGTCGCTATTTTTAGCGCTGTAGCACCTGCAAAGCGCCCCAGTGGGAAAGGGGTCTAAGCTGTTTTTTATTTTGGATATAGTAGAGATTGTCCTAGTTATGACAGGAACTGAAAGTGGGGGAAAATTTTAAAAGTTTTAGTTGTCACCAGAATAATAATAGAACACCGGTTGAAGTGACTGTCAGGATTTCCCTCTGTTTGGATGGATTTCTGCTAACTTCTTGTTGTGTCAATTGGGCAGGACGTGAAATCTCCCCCAAAGGAACACATATGACAAAATAAAAATCTTACAAGGTTTTAACTTTCCCTTCTCTATTCAGGAAAGTTAAAAGTTTTGGTTTCAGATATATTTTAGACTGACTACAATTGATTTAACTAAAGTAAGTACATTTATTACTTTCTGGACTGTATTTAACCACTTCAATACCAGGCACGTTTACCCCCTTCCTGTCTGGGCTAATTTTCAGCTTTCAGTGCTGTCACAATTTGAATGACAATGGTCATGCAACACTGTATCCAAACTACATTTGTATATTTTTTTTTTAGACAGATAGAGCTTTCTTTTGCTAGTGTTAATCACCGCATTTTTTTTTGTTTTTTGCTAAACAAACTAAAATGTTGACCAAAAATGTTGCAAAAAGAAAAACAAACAAAACCGTTTTTTTTCATAGTTTCTGTTATAAATATAATAACTTATAATTATATATAAAAAAATTTGAGGCTGCACTGATGGGCACTCATGGGGCTATGGGGACCTGTCAGGCACTGATAAGGGGACACTGATGGGCACTGATAAAAACTGATGAGGCGATATTGATGATGGGCACTGATGAGGCTGCACTGATGACGCGGCACTGATGTGCACTGATTGGCACTGAAGGGACTGCACTGTTGGAATATCCGAACAAACGGGTTGTTTAATCTGTAAGCGATAGCTTTCCAACCCCAGGACCCTTGGGAGACGTACGTGGCTGGGAGGAGGAAGTTCCAGATGCATTCATCCTGAGTAACCCAGAGGAGTCTGCTTCTCAAGCCTCTGCAAATTTGAGGTGCATGGGCAACCTCATGCTTCAAAGCCTGCAAAAGAACCCAAGAATACGTGGCATAAAGAGGTAGGATGATTACTTATTGACAACCCTCCTTGACCACCGTTGTAAGGGGAAGGTCTCAGAACTCATCCCATCCCCACAGAGAGTGCAGAAGATAAAATCTCTTGAGGACACGTTAAAGAGAATTTTATTGAATGTTTTTCCTGACTCCAGTAGGTTACAGTGTTGTGGAAAACGTAGTTTTGAGTCTACTGTTGGTCAAGAGAGGCACGTTGGAGAAGGCACCTGCCTAAGTGAGGCATTTCGGAATTTTTATAGTCTTGGACTGTCAGCTTCCACATCCCATCGGCAGCGTCTGCATCACATTGTGGACGATTACCTAGGGGCCAAAACAGAGATGGAGAGCTTTCCAGCTGGGTCATGAGAATAGACCACTAGCCAGAACTTGCCCAGTATGCTATTAAGTTGTTGGGCTGCCCTGCATCCAGCGTGCTTTCAGAACGGGCATTCAGTGCTGCAGGAGGTGTCATTACTGATCATAGAACGTGTCTGTCCACAGACTCCGTGGACCGTTTGACTTTTATAAAATGAATGAGTCCTGGATTACCAGCTATGAAGCCCCTGATGTCGATGTCACTGATTAAGTCTTTTTGGGAAGTGGAATCTCTGCAGGACTTCGAGGCTGCCTAGCTTTGAAGGTGTTCAATCATTTCATCTGGAAGAATGTTTTTGGTATAGGTTTCATGGGCACAATTAACACCCAAAGACCAATTTTTCAGCACCTGTTTGACAGGTTCACATCATTGCAATTTTTTACAGCAAAGGCCAATTCTTGCTTACATCAAGAGTACCTCTATAGGGTTACAGTGGGAAGGCGCCACCGACACCCAAAGACCAATTTTTATGCACCTGTTACTTCTATCCAAAGTCACAGTGACACCAGAATGTATCCAAAAAAATCTCTACTCTTGTTCCCAGTGCACTACATTGTGGCCTCGTCATACACACTGGCTCCCCAGCTGTTGCTGAGCAAAATAAAGGCAGCTTGCAGGGAAATTTTTATAAATGCAATTATTGCTGCAGCAGATTC
Organism: Lithobates sylvaticus; assembly: GCA_028564925.1. Taxonomy (NCBI): domain Eukaryota; kingdom Metazoa; phylum Chordata; class Amphibia; order Anura; family Ranidae; genus Lithobates; species Lithobates sylvaticus. The sequence goes on along the minus strand of CM053030.1, from coordinate 129,687,307 downwards.
TAGACATGGTACAGATCTGCCACTTTACAGGTAGACTAAGGGGACCCCCTGGCACTATATTGGAAGACAATTTTCATTTTTATGCTTTCACTTTAAAAATCAAAAAATCACTGCTCACTTAAAAATTATGTTTTTCACAAACTTTTTTCTTATTGATACATGTCCCCCCAGGGCAGGACCCAGACCCCTATCATTGTATGCCCAATAACTTGCATATAAGCCTTCAAAATGGGCACTCTAGATTTTTGACGCTCGGGTCCCATTGACTTTAATGGGGTTCGTTATTTGTGTCCAAACTTTCGTGGTGTTCGAAAGTTCTGGTGCGAACCATACAGGGGTCCGTTTGGCCCATCCCTAATAATCAGTGTAAACAAAATATGGTAAAGGGCTGCTGTGATTGACCCTTTTACCACAATCTTTAATCAGCTGTTTCCAAAGGATACAGTGGTCGCAGAATGCGCCCTATGGAACTGAAAAATTGGAGAACCACGCTGTAGCCGTCTTTCGGCTATAGCACGGTCAAGAAGGAGTTAATAAGTTAGACTTTCTACAATTGTTGCAGGCAATGCAATCTGTTCATGTATTGCTAGAAATAATCAGCATGTGAAAAGAAGCGCTCTTAACTATTGGTTCCTGGATCAAATGACCTACTGCAGTTGTGTGCCAGACACAAGGGAACCTCTCTGATTAGAAGTAGGGGAGCAGACATTGATGACTTGTTTTTGAATATGCATGCTCTAGGGTTGTCATTAAACTTTTTTCATCACCTGATGAGTCACTGACCTTGAGCAAGCATAAGTTCCTATATCATACTTAGTCATTTAAAAAAAAAATTGCACATAAAACGTTTTCTAACATATGCGCATTACAAGTGAAATTTTTCCCAGCTGAAGACCATGTGAACAGTTAGTATTTAATTTGTTCAGAATAATTGTTCATCCTTGGCCTTAGATTTTTCTCATCAGAAAACGATCATGAATTTGTCCCCATTAATCATTAGCAAATCGAATGAACATTTTGATAATTAATACTTTTAAAAAATCTAAACATGTATTGCTTATGTTTTTGTAAATTACACCTAGTCACTACTAAACACCATTGTTGTTTAAAGTATAACCATATACAGTATCTCACAAAAGATACATTTTTATGTGACAACTCTGAAGAAATTACACTTTGCTACAATGTAAAGTAGTGAGTGTAAATTTGCTGTCCCCTCAAAATAACTCAACACACAGCCATTAATGTCTAAACCACTGGCAACAAAAGTGTGTACATCCCTAAGTAAAAAAATGTCCAAGTTGGGCCCAAAGTGTCAATATTTTGTGTGGCCACCATTATTTTCCAGGGGCATTTTCGTGGGCATGGAGTTCACCAGAGCTTCACAGGTTGCCACTTCCACTCCTCCATGACAACATCACTGATCTGGTGGATATTAGAAACCTTGCGCTCCTCCACCTTCTGTTTGAGGATGCCCCACAGATGCTCAATAGGGTTTAGGTCTGGAGACATGCTTGGCCAGTCCATCACCTTTACCCTCAGCTTTTTTAGCAAGGCAGTGGTCGTCTTGGAGGTGTGTTTGGGGTCGTTATCATGTTGGAATACTGCCCTGCGCCCCAGTCCCTGAAGGGAGGGGATCATGCTCTGCTTCAGTATGTCACAGTACATGTTGGCATTCATGGTTCCCTCAATGAACTGTAGCTCCCCAGTGCTGGCAGCACTCATGCAGCCCCAGACCATGACATTCCCACCACCATGCTTGACTGTAGGCAAGACACATTTGTCTTTGTACTCCTCACCTGGTTGCCGCCACATACACTTGACACCATCTGAACCAAATACGTTTATAATGGTCTCATCAGAACACAGGATATGGTCCCAGTAATACTTGTTATTAGTTTGCTTGTCTTGAGCAAACTGTTTGCACTCTTTCTTGTGCATCATCTTTAGAAGAGGCTTCCTTCTGGGACGACAGCCATACAGACCAATTTGATGCAGTGTGCAGTGTATGGTCTGAACACTGACAGGCTGACTCCCCCACCCCTTCAACCTCTGCAGCAATGCTGGCAGCACTCATACATCTATTTCACAAAGACAACCTCTGGATTTGACATAGAGCATGTGCACTCAACTTCTTTGGTCGACCATGGCGAGGCTGAGTGTTCTGAGTGAAACCTGTCCTGTTAAACCGTTGTATGGTCTTGGCCATCGTGCTGCAGATCAGTTTCAGGGTCTTGGCAATCTTCTTATAGCCTAGGCCATCTTTATGTAGAGCAACAATTCTTTTTTTCAGATCCTCAGACAGTTCTTTGACATGAGGTGCCATGTTGAACTTCCAGTGACCAGTATGAGAGAGTGAGAGCGACAACATAAAAATTTAATACACCTGCTCCCCATTCACACCTAAAACCTTGTAACACTAACGATTCACATGACAACGGGGAGGGAAAATTACTAATTGGGCCCAATTTGGACATTTTACTTAGGGGTGAACTCACTTTTGTTGCCAGCGGTTTATACATTAATGGCTGTGTGTTGAGTTATTTTGAGGGACAGCAAATTTACACTGTTATACAAGCTGTACACTCACTTCTTTACATTTTAGCAAAGTGTAATTTCTTCAGTGTTGTCACATGAAAAGATAGAATAAAATATTTACAAAAATGTGAGGGGTGTATTCACTTTTGTGAGATACTGCACATATTCCTAAATACACGCTTATTTCCCAGTACTCTTTGGCCAGTGACTAGGCCCCAACAAAAGCCTAACATTCATGTACCTGTGCAGAACTGTTAGCATGGGCCCATCTTGTGGTACATATAGAGCTCCCAGTGGTGCACCGCTAGATCTGCCCTCCAGCTGACGTGTGTCCCTGCTCCTGCAGACACCTGGGATATGTGATATGGATATCCCAGGAGGCTGCTTGAGCAGGAACACATAATTGTTACCTAAGTGAGAATGGAGGCAGGGGGCTGGCCAAAGAAAAAACTTTTTTTTAAAGTAAAAAATCACATAAAAATTTGATTTTTTTAAATAGAGGAGGAGGGAGGGGTTTAGTGGTGAACAGTTCATTTTAGGATTCCGCTTTAAAGTAGAACTTATGCTGCGTACACACGGTCGGAATTCTCGTCGGAAAAAGCTCTGATGGTTTTCCCGTCGGAATTCCAACGGAATTTCGCTCAAACTGTCTTGCCTACACACGGTCACACCAAATTCCGACGGTCAGTAACACAGAGGCATAAAACACATTCGACATCACTATAAAAGGGAAGTTTAATGCTTCCGAGCATGCGTTGAATTGTTTCCGAGCATGCGTCGGAATTTTGCGTGTCGGAATTGCATACACACGATCGGAAAATCCGATAGAAAGGTTTTCCGTCGGAAAAATTGAGAACAGGTTCTCAATCCAAAGTCCGTCGGAAATTCCGACAGAAAAAGACCGATGGGCATACACACGGTCGGAAAATCCATTGAAAAGCTCCCATCGGACTGTTTCCATCGGAAATTCCGACCGTGTGTACGCGGCATAAGGGCAAAACCTTTTTTCATTTTGGATAACGTAAGGGAGGGTTATAACCTCTGTGAGTTTTTTGCCGTGTCATATTGCAGAGATTTTCCTTCACTCCCTGTACTATAGCCAAAACAGGAAGTGTCACCAGTTTCACAAGAACTAGCGTCACTATTGGAAAATGTTCCCTCTATTCCTGTGCTGGTTACAACTCAAAATTTGTGATTTTTCGCTTTCATTTTCAGTGATAACCGTAAATAGGACAAATAGGGAGGATGACTCTTCCTAATGGGGGCACAGATAGTAATACAAACTGACAGGTGTTCTAATTCCTCTCTTCTCTATCCAATACTAAAAAAAAGTTCTGCCTTTAGTAATACTTTAATGCCCCGTACACACGGTTTGATTTTCCAGCGGAAAGCGTTCGATGGGAGCTTTTTGTCGGAAATTCCGATCGTGTGTAGGCTCCATCGGACATTTTTAATCGGAATTTCTGTCGCATAAAATTTGAGATCTGGTTCTCAAATTTTCTGACAACAAAATCCGTTGTCAGAAATTCCGATCGTGTTTCCCAATTCTGATGCACACAGTTCCACGCATGCTCGGAATCAAGCAGAAGAGCAGCACTGGCTATTGAACTTAATTTTTCTCAGCTCGTCGTACGTGTTGTACGTCACTGCGTTCTTGACGTTCGCAATTTCCAACCAACTTTGTGTGACCGTGTGTATGCAAGACAAGTTTGAGCCAACATCTGTGGAAAAAATCCATGGATTTTGTTGTCGGAATGTCCGATCAATGTCCGATCGTGTGTACGGGGCATAAGTATGTTTTGGGATTTCAGTATACATCTGATCTCAGAGTGACCATTATAAAGAGTAATATGTTGATAATATATTGGCATACTAATATTCAGTATATATTAACCACTTCAGCCCCGGACCAATTTGCAGCCAAAGGACCAGGCCCCTTTTTGCGATTCGGCACTGCGTCGCTTTAACTGACAATTGCGCGGTCGTGCGACGTGGCTCCCAAACAAAATTGGCGTCCTTTTTTTCCCACAAATAGAGCTTTCTTTTGGTAGTATTTGATCGCTCCTGCGGTTTTTATTTTTTGCGCTATAAACAAAAATAGAGCGACAATTTTGAAAAAAATGCAATATTTTTTACTTTTTGCTATAATAAATATCCCCAAAAAATATATAAAAAAAAAATTTTTTCCTCAGTTTAGGCCGATACGTATTCTTCTACATATTTTTGGTAAAAAAAATCGCAATAAGCGATTATTGATTAGTTTGCGCAAAAGTTATAGCGTTTACAAAATAGGGGATAGTTTTATAGCATTTTTATTAATATTTTTTTTTTATTAGTAATGGCGGCGATCAGCGATTTTTATTGTGACTGAGACATTATGGCGGACACATCGGACATTTTTGACACATTTTTGGGACATTTGTCATTTATACAGCAATCACTGCTATTTAAATAGCACTGATTCCTATGTAAATGACAGTTGTAGTGAAGGGGTTAACCACTAGGGGGCGGGGAGGAGTCAGTGTGACGTGTTGTGTTTTTTTACAGTAGGGGGGCGTGGCTGTACGTCTGACGTCATTGATCGGCGTTCCCGATGACAGGGAACCGCCGATCACTGACAGTCAGTGTAGGAAGCGCGGGGAGAGGTTTGTTTACATAGACCTCGCCCCGTTCTTCAGCTCCGTAACCCGATCGCGGGATACCTGTGGCGATCGGGTCCGCTGGTCCCGCGGCCGTAGTCACGGAGCTCCCGACCGGGTCGCGAGCGCGCCGCTGGCGGCGCGCGCGCGCCTCCCGGGCAGGCAAATTAAAGGGGACGTACCCGTACGTGCATTTGCCTGCCCGTGCCATTCTGTAGACGTATATCTACATGAGGCGGTCGGGAAGCGGTTAAACAAGTGAATTTTGAATATATTAATAATAATTTTGAGTATAAATTACATCCTGTGGTTTTTGTTGTGACTATTCCATAATAAACAGTCAAAAAAAAGCTTTCTGCTGCGTTCCTTTGCTTTATTGAAAGCTGTCAAAATATCCATTTGTAAAATTTTCTGTGTAGTTTAGTATTCTAAAAGAATATTTTACAGACAAAACGCCACATGTGAGACAAAGAATAAAAATGTGATCAACAGCATAGTGTGAGCTGTCATTTCAAATCTAGCTCACAGATGAGATAGCATTCAGAGTCGTTCTTGTCTCATGTTAATTAGAAGTTTGCAGGCTAACCCTGTACTAATTCAGCTAAAATGTTATTTTCATTGAAGCAGAAAGGATTATATTGTAGAATGGACCATCTGTCTAAGCAGAATCACACCATAGCTAAACAGCGTTGCTTAAAATCTCAGGATACCTTTTCTGTTCAGTATCAGTTGAATTTTTGAAGATGTGAGTGTAAAGTGTGCCAGTTTGTTGTATACATTGTCAATGTTGCCTTTTATGTTCATTCTTACTGGACCTGAACTTTCCTTTGTTGCCAGCCTCACTAGACCAAGGCATTCAATGTAATAGCTCTAATCTGTAAGCCGGAACACTTTACTAATGCTCCCAGAGTAAGTAAGGCACCGGTACATAGACAGATAGATAATCCCTTATTCCTTCATCATGTCTGTAAACACAGGAACAAAAGAGCTGGCAAAATGTGAGCATCTTTTTTGCCAACAATGCATTAGTAGAAGATTACCCACAATGCCGATTGTCGATGTTTGATCTCATCTTCAACATTCCGACTGCACTGTCCTACCGTATATTCCATCATTTTTTTTTTTTTCGTTAACAAAGACGGGCCTAGTGTTAACCAGGCCGTGGTTTTTCAATGTGGAGGCAGTTCCTGTCTCCACTTCGAGCACGGAGATATGCAGGCAGTTTTCGCGTGGCCAAAAATCGGAAACATGAAAATGAAGAAGAAAACAGCAAGGATGCCCTCCAACTTTATAAGGTAAAACATGACCAGTTCTAAGTTCTGTTATGGTTTTTCTTTAATTCTTTTTTTAACTAGTGATTTCATGGCTACATAAATGATTGGAGTTTTTTCTATTGCAGATATTAATTTGTTCACCTGTTTATTTTTTTACTATTTTAATAATTATTAATAATATTACTATGTATTTATTTTAATCAGTTGCATGTTTCTTGATCTCCTTTGAACTTTACTTAGGATGTATTAAATGTGGGAAATGTATTTAGCTGATCGCTTATAGTACTTTTTTCTACTATACTTATGTGATTCATTAATAAATGGGCAGATACGGGTACAGATTCGATATTTTTTTAGCTATTAGATTTGCTGTGTATTTTTTAATGTATTTATTTGCTTATGTATTTATATATTTATTTATTTTATTAAGTTGCTTGTTTCTTGATCTCCTATAAACCTTAGAATATTTTAAATGTGGGGTGTGTATTTAACTAATAGCTTAAAGTACTTTTTTCCCACTACACTTACAGTAGGTGATAGATCATTAAATGGGCAAATACTGGTTGGATTTTCTTTAGATTTGATCCATTTGTTTTGTAAAGTTTGCAATCACTATTCCCACCAATACAACCCAATTTATGCTCCATGAAGTGGGTCCTCGCGTATGGTTAAACTTTACTGATTTAACTATTCAGAACATATCCACAAGTTGTATGTCTTACTGTTTTAAATATTCTGTTGTTTGACCTGAGGCTGCGGTTTGACCTAATTGTTAAATTACATTTTAAAATTATATTTAAATTAAGTAATAAATCCACATAGTTACTGTATGTTCGTTATTGGTTGTTGTTTGTCTGTTCTTAATTATTCCGCAAACTATTTCCTGTTTTGTTTTTAAAGTTAGTTTCTCAGACTACTGTAAAAATAATTTAGCACAAGCATCAAGAGTCTCTAATGCAGGGATGCCATGAGTTTGAAATTATGAATTCATACACTAAATGGTATACATTTTTTTTTTTAGCTCAGTTTTGTGATCTCGGTTCCTTCTACCCTGTGTCAGTCACGAGTATTGTTGTTGGTTAATAACGATCGGTAATAGCCTTCAGATTTTTTGATAGTTTTGAGACACTAGCCTCTAACTGAAAACACAAAATTACCTAATTAAATGTAGTTATAGACTTACTAGACACTAATTGAGCAGCCTCAGACTGCTGTAGACATTGCTGTTATTAATGGGGGAAGAGTATATTGTATTGGGGGGGGGGGGGGGGGGTTAGAGATTATAGCCAATAATTGTTTAACCAAAATAACATAGGTAATGGAAAGCAGAGTTCGGCTTTAAAGTAAACCTGAGCCACTGGCTTCAATGTTTTGTGAGTCACTGATCTCGAACACGCAAGCGAAGCAGGAAAGTCGGCATGAAATCTGAATTTTTACTGCATGCTTGTTTAGGCCACTGACTCAAAGAACTGAAGCCAAGGGATCATCATAAAAGCCAGGCAACTAACATTGCTGCAGTGGCAGCTACCATACTTTTCTCATGGCAAGATTATTTTATCAGGAGAAGCCCACCAGGAAGCCCACCTGTAGATGGTAACATGTGGCCAGTTTCAAAAAGAGGGCTCATACTAAAGATCTCCAGAAAAAACTATCTGTAGAACTGATAGTTTTTGGTAATTTTTCTTTGAACAGCAATTCTATTTACATGTCTGCTTATCCATCCAAAGATAGTTAAAAATTAAAATACAGACCACATTTACTATATCTGGTAGCAATCACTATTATCCAGCACCTCTGCTTGTGTTTTTTTTAAGACTTTTTTTGCAATGAAAATCGTTACTGTTTTTAGACAGATCTTTTGTCAAAAAATATATGTTCACACATTTGGAAAGCATTGTCTTGTGTGTTTTGGTAGTCTATTGCAGTGTACACACGGTCGGACTTGCCAATGGGATAACCTCCGTTGGCATTTCCGCCGGAAAAATTTAGAACATGTTCCCTATCTAAGTCCGTCAGAAATTCCAACAGAAAAAGTCTGATGGGGGCATACATACGGTCGGAATATCCCACCAAAAGCTCCCATCGGACTTTTTCTGTCAGAAATTCCGACCATGTGTACGTGGCAAATGACTTTCACCATACATCTTTTCATCAGTCATACATTCATTCATGTGTAGCTTCACTTCAAAGTAGAGGCAGGGAGGCTTCAGGAAAGTTAACAACTTATAAGTAAATGTCCCCAATGAATATTGCGTGATTTTTCCCCACCTATACTTTGTACTCCACTGGCACTTGTGTGACACCTAATATGCTTACTGGTGCCCCTAACTTTGTACCAATGAGGCCTAGAGGGTAAAGTCTAGTACACACAATGAGATTATCAGACGAATGATCGTCCATATTTTTTTTTGCATGCTAATCTCCATATTGAAAACGAATAGGTTACTAAAGTACAAAAAGTCTCGTATGACAGAATAAAAATTTTGGAGGTGATGTAGCGTATTTTTATTGTATTTTTGGACAAAAACTTAATTGATTAAACAAAAAATGGACGATCTGGTATTGTACGAGAAAAATTTTCGTGTTTGTCCTTTCGGATAATTTCGGACGAAAGCTGTGTACTAACAATCAGATTATCGTACAATCGATTCAAAAGCAGTGGTTTTTGTACGATATTCTGATCATATGTACTAGGCTTTACGCATGTCCGAATGAGGGTGTTCCCTTTCACCATTTTATGCGGTTGGAGTTGTTAAGTGTTTCATTTGCTTATAATAATTGAAACGTTACTGAAAAAGAATCATTGTTTAAAATATAAATTATCTGTTCAAAAATATCAAATACAATCATTACAGAGAGTCTAACTTATTAAGGTGATTTGACAGGCATACCAACCCAACACATTTTGGATTGGTAAACCTCCTGTGTAAACTCATGGGAGAACATACATCAAAGATATATGAGCAGGGAATGAGATTGCTGGAGGCATGGTGATCTTCCAATTCAGGCATTGACTATAACAATCACAAGACCAAGTGCAAATAACCTTGAGCTGTTCCCAGTAGAAGAGGTTTTTATTGATGCTGAAAAATATCAGATGAGCTGAAGGAAAAAATGCTTTTATTTTTTGCAAACATCTTTTGCTGGTACAGTATATCTCAAGAGAACAGTCCGTCAGCCAGGTTGGAGTTTGCCGTATGATGTAATTAATGGTGTCTGCTGAGGTTATTGTGATATGATTTTATATGTCAGATTGGTGCCTGATGCAGAATCTTATCCAGCTGCTTTGGCTTCTGCATGTGGTTTTGTTTTCTGTCAGTTATTTGCTTGAGAAAGGGAAAGAAATTCAAATGAATGAAAATGCAGGATCCAAGGCAGCCATGTGCTGCGGTCTGAGAGGTGATGCATTGCAATAAAGAGCCTACACTTCAATGTGTGTTTGTGTGTAATATGCTGCTTATTGCAACTTTTTGTTCCATGCATAGGGATGGGCCCGGTGCTCGATGCGAACCCACGTTCGCATCGAGCACCGGGCGTTCGCTCGCTCAGCGAGCCCAGAACTATTTTGGCCGCTCGCATCACGTTCGTGTGATGCGAGCGGCCCCGCAATGCATTGCGGCCGGCGCGGCCGGCGCAGTGCATTGCTGGCTGATGATTGGCCAAGCATGCACTGTGACCCCGCATGCTTGGCCAATCACAGCCCCGGAAACTCGAAGAGCCATAATTGGCTACAGGCAGGACGCCTGTAGCCAATTACAGCTCAGGGGCTGTAGTACACGCCCCCCCTATAAAAGGCCGCCACGCCGTCTGCGCCGGTCACATGCTGTTCCGGCGCAGATAGAGCAGGATAGATCTGTGACACTCTGCTGGATTTAGTTAGTTAGAGAGATTTACTTAGAGAGATTGAGTTAGATAGATTCATTCATTTAGATTGATTTAGAAAGAGGGGCTTGTAGTGTGTTCGTGGCAGGCAGGCAGAGCTCCTATATTTTGTTCCCAGAAGCACCTATAGGACTTGTAGTGTGTTCGTGGCAGGCAGGCAGAGCTCCTATATTTTGTTCCCAGAAGCACCTATAGGACTTGTAGTGTGTTCGTGGCAGGCAGGCAGAGCTCCTATATTTTGTTCCCAGAAGCACCTATAGGACTTGTAGTGTGTTCGTGGCAGGCAGGCAGAGCGCCTATATTTTGTTCCCAGAAGCACCTATAGGACTTGTAGTGTGTTCGTGGCAGGCAGGCAGAGCTCCTATATTTTGTTCCCAGAAGCACTATAGGACTTGAAGTGTGTTAGTCCCATCACACAGACCTACATTTTCTTCCCAGAAGCACCTATAGGACTTGAAGTGTGTTAGTCCCATCACACAGAGATCATATATTTTGTTCCCAGAAGCACCTATAGGACTTGAAGTGTGTTAGTCCCATCACACAGACCTATATTTCCTTCCCAGAAGCACCTATAGGACTTGAAGTGTGTTAGTCCCATCACACAGAGATCATATATTTTGTTCCCAGAAGCACCTATAGGACTTGAAGTGTGTTAGTCCCATCACACAGACCTACATTTTCTTCCCAGAAGCACCTATAGGACTTGAAGTGTGTTAGTCCCATCACACAGAGATCATATATTTTGTTCCCAGAAGCACCTATAGGACTTGAAGTGTGTTAGTCCCATCACACAGAGATCATATATTTTGTTCCCAGAAGCACCTATAGGACTTGAAGTGTGTTAGTCCCATCACACAGACCTATATTTCCTTCCCAGAAGCACCTATATGACTTGAAGTGTGTTAGTCCCATCACACAGAGATCATATATTTTGTTCCCAGAAGCACCTATAGGACTTGAAGTGTGTTAGTCCCATCACACAGACCTACATTTTCTTCCCAGAAGCACCTATAGGACTTGAAGTGTGTTAGTCCCATCACACAGACCTACATTTTCTTCCCAGAAGCACCTATAGGACTTGAAGTGTGTTAGTCCCATCACACAGAGATCATATATTTTGTTCCCAGAAGCACCTATAGGACTTGAAGTGTGTTAGTCCCATCACACAGAGATCATATATTTTGTTCCCAGAAGCACCTATAGGACTTGAAGTGTGTTAGTCCCATCACACAGACCTATATTTCCTTCCCAGAAGCACCTATAGGACTTGAAGTGTGTTAGTCCCATCACACAGAGATCATATATTTTGTTCCCAGAAGCACCTATAGGACTTGAAGTGTGTTAGTCCCATCACACAGACCTACATTTTCTTCCCAGAAGCACCTATAGGACTTGAAGTGTGTTAGTCCCATCACACAGACCTACATTTTCTTCCCAGAAGCACCTATAGGACTTGAAGTGTGTTAGTCCCATCACACAGAGATCATATATTTTGTTCCCAGAAGCACCTATAGGACTTGAAGTGTGTTAGTCCCATCACACAGACCTATATTTCCTTCCCAGAAGCACCTATAGGACTTGAAGTGTGTTAGTCCCATCACACAGAGATCATATATTTTGTTCCCAGAAGCACCTATAGGACTTGAAGTGTGTTAGTCCCATCACACAGACCTATATTTCCTTCCCAGAAGCACCTATAGGACTTGAAGTGTGTTAGTCCCATCACACAGAGATCATATATTTTGTTCCCAGAAGCACCTATAGGACTTGAAGTGTGTTAGTCCCATCACACAGACCTACATTTTCTTCCCAGAAGCACCTATAGGACTTGAAGTGTGTTAGTCCCATCACACAGAGATCATATATTTTGTTCCCAGAAGCACCTATAGGACTTGAAGTGTGTTAGTCCCATCACACAGAGATCATATATTTTGTTCCCAGAAGCACCTATAGGACTTGAAGTGTGTTAGTCCCATCACACAGACCTATATTTCCTTCCCAGAAGCACCTATAGGACTTGAAGTGTGTTAGTCCCATCACACAGAGATCATATATTTTGTTCCCAGAAGCACCTATAGGACTTGAAGTGTGTTAGTCCCATCACACAGAGATCATATATTTTGTTCCCAGAAGCACCTATAGGACTTGAAGTGTGTTAGTCCCATCACACAGAGATCATATATTTTGTTCCCAGAAGCACCTATAGGACTTGAAGTGTGTTAGTCCCATCACACAGACCTACATTTTCTTCCCAGAAGCACCTATAGGACTTGAAGTGTGTTAGTCCCATCACACAGAGATCATATATTTTGTTCCCAGAAGCACCTATAGGACTTGAAGTGTGTTAGTCCCATCACACAGAGATCATATATTTTGTTCCCAGAAGCACCTATAGGACTTGAAGTGTGTTAGTCCCATCACACAGACCTACATTTACATTCTAGTGTGTTAGTGGCATCACACAGAGCTCCTATATTTTCTTCTCAGCAGCACCCACAGGACTTCTAGTGTGTTAGTGGCATCACACAGAGCTCCTCTATTTTCTTTGCAGAAGCACCCATAGGACTTCTAGTGTGTTAGTGGCATCACACAGAGCTCCTATATATTCTTCTCAGCAGCACCCACAGGACTACCGACTACAATGGCTGGAAGACCGCCAAGGGGAGGCAGAGCGTGCAGAGCCAAGAACACAGGGCAGGCAGGCTCTGTTTCTAGTGGACGTGGCCGTGGACGTGGACGTGGTCGTGCATCGTCATCAGCACGTGGCCATGGGACACGCGCGTCTTTGTTTTCGGCAGCTGGACATGTGGAGCCGCATCATGCTGAAGGCTTGGTAGAATGGATGACCAAGCCCTCCTCATCCTCCTCATCCTCTCTCACCCAGGCTCAGGGTACTGACAGAGCATCATCAGCCACCCCTTCCCTAGACCCACCATGTCCTCCTGAGGAGTCCCCCGAACTCTTTGAGCACAGTGTTGGGTACATGCTCCAGGAGGATGCCCAACGATTCGAAGGCTCGGATGATGATACCCAGCTTGAGGAATCTGGCAGTACTGTTCCACCAGCTGCAGCTTACTGCCAGGTTTGCTCTAGTGGTGAAGAGGGAGGGGATGATGAGGTCACTGACTCCACGTGGGTGCCTGAAGGGAGAGAGGATGAGGAGGAGGACGAGGAGGAGGAGGATGCGGCGTCACATGTCCAACGAGGCAGGATGCCCCCTGGAGGCCAGGTAGAGGCCAGCACAGCAACTGTACAACACCGCAGAGCTCCGCCTGTGCAGGGCGCTGCCTCTGCACGTTATCAGAAAAGTTCTTTGGTGTGGGCCTTTTTTGAGACGAGTGCAGCAGATCGCACCACTGCTATTTGCAATATTTGTCTCAAGCGTATCTCGCGTGGCCAAAACATCAGCCGCTTGGGCACCACAAGCATGACCAGACATATGGCGACCTGCCATGCAGCTCGTTGGCAGGCACACATAAAAGACCCACACCAAAGAACTAAGCGGACCTCTCCTTGCTCCTCCTCAGCTGGGATCTCCATCCCCACTACACCTTCAGTCCTCTCTGAAAGCTGCTCTGAGAGGACTGAAGGTGTAGAATTAGGTGTGTCACAACCAAGTACTTGCAGTACACCGACGTCCAATTGCAGCAGGCAAATTTCCCTGCCCCAGCTGCTGGACCGTCGAAAGAAGTACACTCCCAGCCATCCACATGCCCAGCGGTTGAATGCTAGCCTGGCTAAATTGCTAGCACTTCAACTGCTGCCTTTTCAGTTGGTAGACTTGGCCCCCTTCCGTGAGTTTGTTCAATGTGCGGTTCCTCAGTGGCAGGTTCCCAAACGCCACTTTTTCTCACGGAAGGCGATTCCGTCTCTCTACCGGCATGTGGAGGGCAATGTCCATGCCTCGCTGGACAGGGCGGTCAGCGGTAAGGTGCATATTACCGCTGACTCATGGTCCAGCAGGCATGGACAGGGACGGTACCTTTCTTTCACGGCCCATTGGGTCACTCTATTGGCAGCTGGGAGGGATGCAGGACAAGGTGCAGTAGTGTTGGAGGTTGTTCCGCCACCACGCCTCCAAAACGCTACTACTGCTACTGGTTGTGACACACCTCTCTCCTCCACCCCCTCCTCTTCTTCTTCCTCCAGTGCTCTGTCCTTGGAACCAGCGGTGCTCCGTAGGCGTACAAGGGGCTACGCAAGTACGCAGGCAAAAAGATGCCATGCCGTGCTTGCGCTGGTGTGTTTGGGGGACAGGAGCCACACTGGGCCAGAGGTTCTGGCAGCTCTGCAGGGGCAGGCCGAGAGGTGGTTGACGCCACGTCAGCTTAAGCCAGGAATGGTCGTTTCTGACAATGGCACCAACCTCCTCTCCGCCCTGCGACAGGGGCAGCTCACCCATGTGCCCTGCATGGCTCACGTCCTCAACCTGGTGGTGCAGCGGTTCTTGGGCAGGTTCCCAGGCTTACAGGATGTCCTGAGGCAGGCCAGGAAAGTCTGTGTGCATTTCCGCCGATCTTATAATGCCAGTGCTCGGCTGACTGAGCTGCAAAAGGAGCTGAACCTGCCCAAGAACCGCCTAATATGTGACATGCCCACCAGGTGGAACTCAACGTTGGCCATGCTGCAGCGACTGCACACGCAGCAGAGGGCCATCAATGAGTACCTTTGCGACTACGGCACCAGGACAGGGTCAGGGGAGCTTGGTTTTTTTTCCCCACGTCAGTGGAGCATGATCAGGGATGCATGCACTGTCCTCTCACCATTTGAGGAGGCCACGAGGATGGTGAGCAGTGACAGTGCATGCATCAGTGACACTGTCCCTCTTGTCCACCTGTTGGAGCATACGCTGCGTGGGATAATGGACAGGGCACTTGAGGCAGAACAGAGGCAGGAAGAGGAGGACTTCCTTGCCTCTCAAGGCCCCCTTTATCCGGACAGTGTTCCTTCTGTCCCACCCATCACACAGGAAGAGGATGAGGAGGAGGAGGAGGAGGAGGATTGTGTGAGCATGGAGGTGGAGCCTGGCACTCAGCATCAGCAGCAGCAGTCTTTTAGGGATGATGTACAGTCCCAACAAACCAGTGGACTTGTACGTGGCTGGGAGGAGGTGGCTGGCGATCATGTCATCCTCAGTGACCCAGAAGACTCCGGACCGAATGCCTCAGCTAACCTACGCTGCATGGCCTCCCTGATCCTGCAAAGCCTGCGGAAGGATCCTCGTGTTCTTCGGATCAAGGAGAGGGACCATTACTGGCTGGCCACTCTCCTTGATCCGCGGTACAAGGGTAAGGTTGCGGACCTTATCTTGCCGTCGCAGAGGGAGCAGAGGATGAGACATCTCAGGGAGGCCTTGCAGAAAGGTCTGTGCAACGCGTTCCCAGAAACTGGGAGGCTACAAACTCCTGGTCCTGGGCGACGAGTTGCTGAGGCTTCGGTCAGTGGCAGAAGGAGCGGTGGGGAAGGTGGACGTCTGACCGATGCGTTCAGACAATTTTTTAGTCCGCAGCCCCAAGGTATGATCGGTTCCAGCAACCATCGCCAGCGTCTGATATACATGGTGCAGGAATACCTTGGGGCAAGGTCAGACTTGGACACCTTTCCCACCGAAAATCCTCTGGCTTACTGGGTCCTGAGGATGGATCACTGGCCAGAGCTTGCACAGTATGCAATTGAGCTACTGGCCTGTCCTGCCTCCAGCGTTCTTTCCGAACGCACATTCAGTGCTGCTGGAGGATTTGTGACTGATCATAGGGTGCGCCTGTCCACCGCCTCGGTTGATCGACTGACCTTCATCAAAATGAATCAGTCTTGGATCACCACCAGCTACCAGGCACCTGAGGCGGATATAACCGAATAATTTTTAATGTCACATCCCTTCAAGACTGCCTATGCTGATGCTGAGTGACTGTCCTCTTATGTTCACTGACTATCCTCTTCCTCCTCCTCAATGATCCATGCCACCACACCAGTGCCTAAGGCACAATTTTTTCAGCCCCTGTTTAACAGGGGCGGGTACTTACAATTTTTTAAAAAAATGCTTCGCAACACATGTGACTGCTGTGCTCCAAGTACAGTATCTGTGAGGGGTTGCAGTGTTGTGGCACCAGCACCAGTGCCTAAGGCACAATTTTTCAGCCCCTGTTTAACAGGGGCGTGTACTTACAATTTTTTAAAAAAATGCTTCGCAACACGTGTGACTGCTGTGCTCCAAGTACAGTATCTGTGAGGGGTTGCAGTGTTGTGGCACCAGCACCAGTGCCTAAGGCACAATTTTTCAGCCCCTGTTTAACAGGGGCGTGTACTTACAATTTTTAAAAAAAATGCTTCGCAACACGTGTGACTGCTGTGCTCCAAGTACAGTATCTGTGAGGGGTTGCAGTGTTGTGGCACCAGCACCAGTGCCTAAGGCACAATTTTTCAGCCCCTGTTTAACAGGGGGGGGTACTTACAATTTTTTTAAAAAATGCTTCGCAACACGTGTGACTGCTGTGCTCCAAGTACAGTATCTGTGAGGGCCGGGTTGCAGTGTTGTGGCACCAGCACCAGTGCCTAAGGCACAATTTTTCAGCCCCTGTTTAACAGGGGCGTGTACTTACAATTTTTTAAAAAAATGCTTCGCAACACGTGTGACTGCTGTGCTCCAAGTACAGTCTCTGTGAGGGGTTGCAGTGTTGTGGCACCAGCACCAGTGCCTAAGGCACAATTTTTCAGCCCCTGTTTAACAGGGGCGGGTAATTACAAATCTTGATCTAATAGTTCACAGCAGGGCCCATTCCTGCGCCCACCAAGAGTAACTATGAGGGCCTGCAGTCTTGTGGCAACACCGTCCACCACCACCGCCAAAGGCCCAATTTTTCTGCCCTGTTCATCAGGTGCTTGCAATTACAAATCTTGATCTAATAACTCACAGCAGGGCCCATTCCTGCGCCCACCAAGAGTAACTATGAGGGCCTACAGTCTTGTGGCAACACCGTCCACCACCACCACCAAAGGCCCAATTTTTCTGCCCTGTTCATCAGGTGCTTGCAATTACAAATCTTGATCTAATAACTCACAGCAGGGCCCATTCCTGCGCCCACCAAGAGTAACTATGAGGGCCTACAGTCTTGTGGCAACACCGTCCACCACCACCGCCAAAGGCCCAATTTTTCTGCCCTGTTCATCAGGTGCTTGCAATTACAAATCTTGATCTAATAACTCACAGCAGGGCCCATTCCTGTGCCCACCAGTCTTGTGGCTACACCAACATCTAATAGGGCAAATTTCTGCAGAGTATATACGCCAGGGCCCTACTTTCAAACATCCAACTTACAAACGACTCCTACTTGCAAATGGAAAGAGAAAACAGGAAGTGAGAGGAAATCTACCCCTAGGAAGGGAAATTCTATCCTGTTAGATTTAATTTGGGAAAAAGGTATCTCCTCTCTACTGATACTTTATCACCAATCCTTGTTTCAATTAAAACCCCACTTTTCCAAAAACATTTGTCATTGGGACGGAAAGTGAGGTGACATGTTCTGAACAGATGTGCAAAGACAGCAAATGTTACAGGGGTGATAACCCCTCCCTATGTTCTCCAAAAAGCTTAAAAATAGATTTTTTTGGGATGGAGCTACACTTCATAATGTACCTGTTCAGATTCTACTTAAGAACAAACCTAAAGCCGCAAGTGGTTTTAAATGGCTTCTTTTTTTCCTTTACAAATGTAATTTTGTGCAAGGACAGTTCTAAACACGGGAAACACATGCCACTTCACAGGCATACTTTAGACACCCCCCAGGTACCATATTTAAAGGAAAATTTCACTTTTTTTTTTTCACTTTATGCATCATTAAAATGACTGCTCCCGAAAAAACGTTAGTTTTTAAAAGTTCTTTTTGCATTGATATATGTCCCCTGGGGCAGGACCCGGGTCCCCAAACCTGTTTTATGACATTAACATGCATATTGGCCGTTGTAATTAGCACTTTTGATTTCGAACGTTCGCGTCCATTATAACGTATAGGGTTCGAAAATTCGCGCGAACTTTCGGTCGGTTCGAAGGTTCTGGTGCGAACCGAACCCGGGGGTGTTCGGCTCATCCCTATCCATGCAGAAAACAGCAGCAATACACACTAAGCACAACATTTTGACATCTGTATATACACTTACATGCCACTTTATGAGGAAAGCCTGGCTAGTACTGGGTAGGACCCTTTTTGCCTTCAGAACTGCCTAAATTATTCATGGCATAGATTCAACAAGGTGTTGGAAACATTCCTCAGAGGTTTTGTCCATATTGACATGATAACATCATGCAGTTGTTGCAAATTTGTTGGCTGCACATCCATGATGCGAATTCCCCGTCCCACCACATCCCAAAGGTGCTCTACTGGATTGAGATCTGGTGACTGTGGAGGCCATTGGAGTACAGTGATCTCATTATCATGTTCAAGAAACCAGTGGTGAGATGATTTAAGCTATGTGACATGGTGCATTATCCTGCTGGAAGTCTCCATCAGAAGATGGGTACACTGTAGTCATAAAGGGATGGACATGGTCAGCAATAATACTCAGGTAGGCCGTGGCATTTAAACAATACTCAACTGGTACTAAGGGGCCCAAAGTGTGCCAATAAAATATCCCCTACACCATTACACCACCACCAGCCTGAACCATTGATACATTGAAGGTTGGCTTCATGCTTTCATGTTGTTTACACCAAATTCTGACCCTACCATTTGAATGTTGCAGCTGAAATCGAGACTAATCAGACCAGGCAACGTTTTTCCAATCTTCTATTGTCCAATTGCGAGCCTTTGCAAATTGTAGCCTCAGTTTCCTGTTCTTAGCTGACAGTAGTGGCACCCAGTGAGGTCTTCTGCAGATGTAGCCCATCTGCTTCAAGGTTGTGTAGTGTGTTCAGAGATGGTATTCTGCTTACCTTGGTTGTAATGAGTGGTTATTTGAGTTACTGTTGCCCTTCTATCATCTCAAACCAGTCTGCCCATTCTCCTATGCCTCTAACATCAACAAGGCTTTTTCATTCACACAACTGTTGCTCACTGGCTATTTTCGGACCATTCTCTGTAAATCCTAGAGATGGTTGTGCGTAAAAAAAAACAATTGATCAGCACCAACAACCATGCCACGTTCAAAGTCCCCTAAATCCCTTTTCTTCCCTATTCTGATGCTCAGTTTGAACTTCAGAAAGTCGTCTTCACCACAACTAGATGCCTAAATGCATTAAGTTGCTAACATGTGATTGGCTGAATAGCAATTTGTTTTACCAAGCAATTGAACAGATGTACCTAATAAAGTGGCTAATAAGTGGATAGAACAATACCAAAAAAAAGTACACAAAAAGAAAAAAGGTGCGTGCTGCATGAACAGGAGGGGAGGAAAGATGGAGAGGAGACAAGTTGTGCTTGGGGATGAAGATTGGCTTTAAAGTGATACTAAGCAGAGATATGTTAATGGCTATAATTTCACTGAATTGCTATAATTCATGCCACTGTATTTTGTTTTTTTAATAGTACCTTATTCCTGCAGTGGTGTGGTCACATGATCTTTCCCTGTTCTTTGACATCTGCAGGGAATGGTCCTTGGAATGGGCTTCTGTTACTCTGCTTGTGTATGCTCTCAACATCAGCAGAGCCCTGATTGATTATTGGAGCTAATCAAATTAAATTATAAATATAAAAAGTGTTTTATACCTTCCTATAAATCTTTATTTAATATCAGATGTGTATTTTTTGTGCATCAATATGGTGTAGGGGAAGTTGAAGATGATTGACACTAGCTTTCGTTTTGTTCAGACAGCATCTGCATCCAAGGCTCTTTTTTACTTTACAGTTACAATTACATTTGATATATTTAATATTGAATTATATTAAACCTAAGCTTTTTTGTGCTTTTTTTTTTTTTTTTTTGCTTTTTACTATATCCCGCCCCCATAGTTTTTAGCAAAAGGAGGAGGAGAGAGGGAGGGAAGTGTCATTTATCGTTGTGTACACACCCACATGTGTGGCTCTATAGCCATGTGGGCTGCACAGATAAGAAAAAAGAGGAAACAAAGACCTTAGAAGGGAACTGAGACTGGAGCATGCTCAGTAGATGACAGTTGGTCTACTAAATCTCAGGCTGCAATGGGGACACAGAGAAAATGGGAGGGACAGCTTAAAGAGTAAGTTCACCTTTACAGAAAAATCTGTAAGGTGATCCCCTCCCCCCAGTCCCCCTGACCTGGATGGCGGCGAGCTCCCTTTCTGAGCCCCAGTATAACCACGTCAGGGGTACGGGGCTTAGAAATCCCCACAGCTGAATCTCCAGAACGTACCCCATCAGGAGGGATGTTTTGGAGCATTCTAATTGGTTGGCGCCGTCACATGGGTGGTGCTGACCAATCAGAGCCCACGTAGCCCATCCTGTCAGCGGGGAAGAAATTATGCATGAATGCCGAGGGGATTTCTAAGCCCCAGACCACTAAAGGGGCTATACCGGGGCTTGAGAGACCGATGCGCAACAGGTCAGCGGGACTGGGGGGGATGAGGAGGGCATCCTGTGTAAGTTCACCTTACAGATTTTTCTGAAAAGGTGAACTTACACTTTAAGGCAGGCTCAACCAGGAAAAATGCTTTAGTGGCTTTGTGAGTATGCACAATCTGTTATATAACATGTAATGAGAGTTTTTCATAGCCTGGATTTAACAGCACTTTAACCACTAATTGTAACACAAATTAGTAACACTGTTGTCCTAGGATCTCTTAAAATATGGCCTAAATCGTAAACATTCAAAATGCCCCATTCCTGCGAGTTCCTAAGCTTCTATTGCTCTCTGAGTAGTTTCTTGCATGTATAGTTTTAAAACGTTATTAACTTTATTAACATTTTGCAGCGTTTTCTTTTAAACAGATTCTATACACTCGTGGGAAAAGGGGAGGGGGGGGGGGGACAGGATACCCAAAACAATTTGATCTCAGCTTTTTTACATTTAAAGAGTAACTCCACTTTTGTAGAGAAAAAGCAATCCCCTCTGGGTGATCAATGTACAGAACATTGTAGTGATTGTAACAAACTATGTAGCAGCGTCCTACCTTTTTCTGCTCTGAAGAAATAGCCGTTTGTTTCACCATGTCCTTTACAGAATTGATCTAAAGGGGAGGGTCTGGTTTGTCTCCTGGCACATTCCAGGAGTTCTGATAAGAAAAGCTGCCATGTTGGCATTGCTTTTGAAGTATTTAATTTTTGCTGCGTATCTCACCAAAATTGAAATTCCTATTGCAGGGATTGCCTAAAATTTGACTTGTACCTTAGTAAGCCAATTACACAAGCAGGAAATTACATTTCTGTGAGCGTTCTGTACACCAAAGGTGTACAGATCGCCTCAGGATTGTCAATTTGCATATCATTACAGTGGCTGCAGACTGAAATAAAAAGGTAATTTTTAATAACATTACATTACATCATGTCTTGGGTAGCAACTGTATATGCTATACACTAAAACCTTGGATTGCGAGCATAATTCGTTCCAGAAACATGCTTTTAATCCAAAGCACTCATATATCAAAGCGAATTTCCCCATAAGAAATAATGGGAACTCATATGATTCGTTCCACAACCATTTATTCATAAGTCATTCAGTCTATAGTCCATAAAAAAAAGATTATAGCAATGTGATAGGTTGTGAAACCAAGAAATTTCCATCCACAAATGGCAGCCTCCACAAGGGGATT
This sequence comes from Lithobates sylvaticus, assembly GCA_028564925.1. Lineage (NCBI taxonomy): Eukaryota > Metazoa > Chordata > Amphibia > Anura > Ranidae > Lithobates > Lithobates sylvaticus. Next base: position 129,665,257 of record CM053030.1, on the reverse strand, counting down.
AGAAGCAAAATCCTTCAGGAGCTACAGATTATAAAAGAGAAGAGCGGCACCTCTAAGTGTAGCAATATGATTACAGTTAATGAAGGTACAACATTGTACCTTCATTATTAAAAGACAATGTACAGGGGAATTTTAAATCCAATAAAAGACAATGTATACGTGTAAAATAATAGTAAGAAGACACATTCAGAATAGACAATACTGTAGTTCATAAGCAGTACTACTAAAACTTGAACTTAGAGTCTATGAGTCCATGTAATAAATTAAGGGTGGCAGCTATCCTCAGAGAAGGCCAGCTCTACGGAATGAAGCAAAGGAGGGTAAGACAGGAAGCGCCCCTGAGTGTCACAAGTTAAAGGTTTAAAAAATGCTCATCTGTAGTGGGGTGTCACTCAGATCTCTCCTAACGTCCTTGCACTGTATCCACGGGCTGTGGAGTTAAAGGGAGGTCTGTAGTCCGTCCTGTGGCCACCAGGAAGTCCAACGAAACCAGCGTGAAACGCACGGAAATTATGTCACTGGAAATCGGGAGACAGCCAGGAGCACTGCACAGGATTGGCTACGCGCTCGGAGCATCAGCTAAAAGATTATAGCAATGTGATAGGTTGTGTAACCAAGAAATGTCCATCCACAAATGATGGTGGTGCAGAGGATGGCCTATGTGGACAGCTGTAACTCGGATGTCTGCAAAATTAGATGTGCCTGTTTTAATCATCAACCATGTGAGTTGCTAAATGTTGTATCTTTTATTAAATGTAACCAAATTTCTACACTTAGAGGTGCCGCTGTTCTCTTTTATACTCTGTAGCTCCAGCTGGACTTTGCTTCTAATCCCCTTGTGGATGCTTCCATTTGTGGATGGACATTCTCTTCTCTTTTATACTCAGTTGTGACGTGATGCTACTTGTATATCAATGTAAGCAGAGGCAATTATGACCCTACAAAGGTACCATCCCATATAAAACACTTAGGCCCCTTTCACACTGGGGCGGTGAGCCGCGGTGACGGTAAAGCAGCGCTATATTTAGCGCTGCTTTACCGTCGTTTTCACTGCGGTTTTCGGCCGCTCGCGGTGCGGTTTTACCCCCCGCGAGCGGCCGAAAAAGGGTTAAACACCCCCCGCAGAGCGCCGCCGTAGCGGCGCTTTGCGGCGGTATTGCCGCGGTTTTACCGCGGTCTCCCATTGTAATCAATGGGAAGGAGCGGTATAGGAGCGGTGAACACACCGCTCCTATCCCGCTCCAAAGATGCTGCTAGCAGGACTTTTTTTGTCATCCTGCTAGCGCACCGCTCCAGTGTGAAAGCCCGCCGGCTTTCACACTGGAGTTAAAGGGGCAGGATTTTTTCATGCGGTGAACAGGCGCTATTTTTAGCGCTGCACCGCATGAAAAACGCCCCGGTGTGAAAGGGGCCTTACTGAATGAGAACAAAAATGGGGTGGGTCTTTCCATATACAAATGGTTAGCTTTAAAAAAGTTGAATACAACTGGTCATAACCACAGTTATGCCCCGTACACACGGTCGGAAATTCTGACCACAAAATCCGTCTGACTTTTTCAGACGGATTTTGTCCGACACTGGTGTTGCATACACACGGTCGGACAAAGTTGTCGGAAAATCCGATCATTCTGAACGTGGTGACGTTCGTTGCATACGACGGAACTACGTAGAGGCTATTAGCCAATAGGTTTGGTCTTGTAATTTGATCTGAGCATGCGTGGCACTTTGTCCGTCGGAATTCTCTACACATGATCGGAAAAAGTCCGATCGGATTTTGTTGTCGGAAAATTTGAGAGCAGGATCTCAAATTTTTTCCTTTGGAAATTCCGATGGAAAAAGTCTGATGGAGCCCACACACGGTCGGATTTTCCGACAACATGGTCCGATCGGACATTTTCTGACCGTGTGTACGGGGCATTAGTCTATCCAGGGTGTGCTGGTCCTGGCTGAGGACCAGCACACCCTGTACAGTAACTGTATTTATTTTTAACCAGTTGTATTCAACTTTTTTTAAAGCTAACCATTTGTATATGGAAATTAAAGATTTGTTTATTTTTTAAGCCTATTTGGTATGTGTATTTATTAGACCCTGCAAGGTACATGTAAAGTCCCACCCCATTTTTGTTCTCATTCAGTACTTGTATATCAAGACACCGCTTGTTTATCAAGTCAAAATTTAGACAACGGCGCAGGCGCACTGGGCGCCCCGCAAGTGAAGGAAAACATGCCGTCACTTACGGCTCCCCGCTCATGCGCCGGAGTGACGTCATCGCTGCTCCGGCCACTCACAGCGCCGGAGCAGCGATACCCGGAAGGAAGATGGACGCTTCGTGCAACAGGGGACAGCGGTGACATTGCTGGCTCCTGTGTCATGTAAGTGACACATAATGGGCTAATATGCGATGCATAGTAGTCCATTATGCTTTACCTTTGCAGGGAAACAAAGAGGAAGTAAACCCCATCAGGGTTTACTTTATCTTTAAGGCTTGAAACCAACCAATGACTCAGACATTGAAATTCAGCACCTTAGTAGTAAAGGTTGCTATGTATGCATGACTGTAGATTTCACTAAGATAGATTAGTAGAGAAGGTTTCCTGTGTATACTTCTTCAATAAGTCCTGTGTCACTTCTTTTAAATGGAGGTGGACAACGACATGTTATTTCCTTAAATAAGTTCTTCTCAATCCCCTGACAGAACCCACCAATCTTGGAAAGAACTCTCTAGAAAGGTAGGTTACAAATATTTATTAATTTAGCACAATCTGCTGGACAGCACTCTTCAGTGATTGCCAGCCTGATAAAAATCCATAACTAATAATGCTAACCCCCCCACCCCCAACACAGTTTACTGGAGCATATTCAACAGTATTTGGCAGAAATAATTAGCACAGTGAGCTGAGGAATACCATCTGAGAATCAGGGCCATTTTTTCCACTGGGCACGCTGGGCAGTTACCCGGGGGCCCCACTTGCCTGGAGGGCCCCATCCAGGACCGATCCTCAGCGCTGCAATCTGCTGCTAAAGTTGACTGACTGCACTGGTCGCTCACTTGCTAGAATCGCCAGCCACCCGGCGTCTAGCTAGCAACCAGTGACGTCAGTCAGAGGCCGCAGTCGCCCCAGCTTCCATAGCGCGCCGCGGCCGCCCAGCATTCATAGCGCACCGCGGCCGCCCCAGCATTCATAACGCACCGCGGCTGCCCCAGCGGCTAGTGCACAAGCTCCGCCATGTTCTTCAGACAGCGCGGAGAGGGAGCGGAGCGGAAAGACGGCCCTTGATAGCTGGCGCTGTGAGTGACACACTGTTCTGCACCAGGCCGGCGGCCTCAAGTAAGTCTAATGCCCCGTACACACGGTCAGAAATTCCGACCACAAAATCCGTCAGATTTTTTCAGACGGATTTTGGCCGACACTGGTGTTGCATACACACTGTCGGACAAAGTTGTCGGAAAATCCGATCATTCTGAATGTGGTGACGTTAATTGCGTACGACGGGACTACGTAGAGGCTAGTAGCCAATAGCTTTGGTCTTGTAATTTGATCTGAGCATGCGTGGCACTTTGTCCGTCGGAATTCGCTACACACGATCGGAAAAAGTCCGATATGACTTTGTTGTCGGAAAATTTGAGAGCAGGATCTCAAACTTTTTCCTTCGGAAATTCCGACGGAAAAAGTCCGATGGAGCCCACACACGGTGGGATTTTCCGACAACATGGTCCGATAGGACATTTTCCGTCGGAAATTCCGACCGTGTGTACGGGGCATTACACTGTCTACTTAAGTTTGTTCAAGTTGTGCATCAAACACAGCCACTTTCTGTGCCCCTCAAAAGCTGCCACTGTGCCCATCAAACACAGCCACTGTCTGTGCCCCTCAAAAGCTACCACTGTGCCCATCAAACACAGCCACTGTCTGTGCCCTTCAAAAGCTACCACTGTGCCCATCAAACACAGCCACTGTCTGTGCCCCTCAAAAGCTGCCACTGTGCCCATCAAACACAGCCACTGTGTCCATCAAACACAGCCACTGTGCCCATCAAAGCTGCCACTGTGCCCATCAAACACAGCCACTGTGCCCATCAAACACAGCCACTGTCTGTGCCCCTCAAAAGCTGCCACTGTGCCCATCAAACACAGCCACTGTGTCCATCAAACACAGCCACTGTGCCCATCAAACACAGCCACTGTGCCCATCAAAGCTGCCAATATGCCCATCAAAGCTGCCACTGTGCCCATCAAACGCAGCCACTGTGCCCATCAAACACAGCCACTGTCTGTGCCCCTCAAAAGCTGCCACTGTGCCCATCAAACACTGCCACTGTGTCCATCAAAGCTGCCACTGTGTCCATCAAAGATGCCACTGTGCCCATCAAACACAGCCACTGTGCCCATCAAAGCTGCCACTGTGCCCATAAAACACAGCCACTGGGCCCATCAAAGCTGCCACTGTGCCCATAAAATACAGCCACTGTGCCCATCAAAGCTGCCACTGTGCCCATAAAATACAGCCACTGTGCCCATCAAATGCAGCCACTGTGCCCATCAAACGCTGCCACTGTGCCCATCAAAAGCTGCCACTGTGCCCATCAAATGCTGCCACTGTGCCCATCAAACTCATCTTATATTGTCCAAACGTTGTGTTAATGTTTAAACACTGATTTTGTTGGAAGTACCAATAAATATAGCCTTATTGATAATTTGCATTTTTATTCTCATGCGTAATTGTGTAGACAGGGCCCCAGTGCACTGTATTGCCTGGGGGCCTATAATCCTCTTAAGATGGCCCTGCTGAGAATGGAACACTTTGGTTGGCTATACCCTAAATGGTCCATGTAAGGTAAAAAAAATCCTAATAGAACATAACTCCCTAAAGCTGGGTCTCATTAATACACAATACAGTCAGGTCAGCTTTCTTGGATTTCATTTTATTGCACATGTCAAGAAAACAGTATACAAAGCCATATCTCGGACCCAATCCATCACTGGTAAACCGTGTTCTAGCCTGAGGCATAAATCAATACCTGGCAACTGTTCAGTTTCCTTGTGATGAATTGTCTTTGTAAAACGATACAGTCTATGTCCCGTAAGATGACATTTGTTTTAGCTTATTTATTTTTATGTTAAGTGTCCTTTTTCTGCAAGGTTGTTTTTATAGACAGCATGTTTAAAAATAAGTGACACTTGTCAGCCTATATGAAGCTTTTTATTCACAAAGGCAAAGAGAATAGTGCAGTGACCTGTAGAAACCAATTAGTAATCATCTCTCATCGGTTATTTCTGCACTAATCCTATAAAAGATAGTTTAATGCAGCCATTCTCAACTAGGGTTCCTTCAGGGGTTGCTAGGGGTTCCTTAGCTGTGGGTGATGGACTTCCCATCTGATGGTAAATACAGTAACTGCTGGCGCAAAGACGTGTAAAATAATAGTAATAAGGCACATTCACAACAGACAATATTGTAGTCCATAAGCAGTACTACTAAAACTTGAACATGATCCATGTAATAAATGAAGGGTGACAGCTATCCTCAGAGAAAGCCAGCTCTGTGGACTGAAGCCAAGGAGGGAAAAACGGGAAGCGCCACCTGAGTGTAGTAATAGTATCAGAGGCGTAACTAGAACCTTCAGGGCCCTGATGCAAGAAACCATGAAGGGCCCCCCTGACCCCTCGGACTGGGCCCTTTCCGCCGAGCCCGGTGGTGGAACAACAGGGCCCGGTCGCAAGTGGGTGGCTGCATATAAAGGAAACGATTTCTCCACCCCCCCCCCCCCTTGCTTCTCCACCTCTCCCTCCCACAGGCATTCAGCGGATGCAGGAGGAAAATGGAGAGATCGGTTCCTCTATGTCGGTGTTTCTCAATCTTTTTTCAGTCAGGGCGCCCTTGAAGTACACCCCTAGGGGAATGGGGCTGCACTGCAACCACTTTGCAACTGTGTGCATTGCATGCAGTTGCAGCATAGTGATGATGCATTTAAAGGGGTTGTAAACCCTTGTGTTTTTTTATCCTAATGCATCCTATGCATTAAGATGAAAAAACACCGGGCAGTGACTGGCCCCCCAACCCCCTGTTTTACTTACCTGAGCCCTGGAACTTCACCTGGCGGAGACACGCTCTTCCTTTGCCCGGGGTTCTCGGCTCCCGATTGGATAGATTGATAGCAGCGCAGACAGTGGCTCCCACTGCTGTCAATCAAATCCAATGACACAGGGGGGTGGGGAGCGGGGGCTGAGTCCGGCATTCGTGTCTATGGACGCAAATGCCAGGATTAAACGCGCATACTTAAAATGTGCATACATACATCTAAACAGTGACGGTTGTGGGGGCGCAACATTTTTTTTAAAAAACGCTGCCACTGTGCCCATCAAATGCTGACACTGTGCCATCAAATGCTGCCACTCTGCCATCAAATGCTGCCACTGTGCCCTAAAAACGCTGCCGCTGTGCCATCAATTGCAGTCACTGTGCCAAACACTGCCACTGTGCCATCAAACGCTGCCACTGTGCCATCAAATGCTGCAACTGTGCCCATCAAACGCAGCCAATGTGCCAAACGCTGCCACTGTGCCCATCAAATGCTGCCACTGTGCCCATCACATGCTGCCACTGTGCCATCAAACGCTGCCAATGTGCCCATCAAATGCTGCCAGTGTGCCCATCATATGCTGCCAGTGTGCCCATCAAATGCTGACATGTGCCCTTGAATTACCCCAGTGTGACCCCCGCCCGCTCGCCGTCTGCCCGGCACTTACCCTGTCTTGGTGGGGCAGCGGGTGACGGCGATGAGCGGGGTCCTCCATGCGTCTACTGCCGTCCTTATCTCTGTCCTCTTCTCCTGATAGGCGTCCAATAGTGGCGCCTGTCATTTCAGCCAATCAGATGACAGGTAACAGACCCAAGCACCTGATTGGCGGAGAGGCGGTTTAGTGTTAGGAAAGTAAATAATCATTCACTTTTCTAACACACTTTCTATGAGGAAGTGAGTTGCAATCTAGATAAAGGAAGGCCCGTAGATAGTTCCCCATAAACGTTTACTGTACAGAATAAGGTCCGTTGGCATGGACCATAGGGTGAGTACATGGATTGAAAACTGGCTACAAGGGAGAGTTCAGAGGGTGGTGATAAATGGGGAGTACACGGAATGGTCAGGGGTGGGTAGTGGGGTCCCCCAGGGTTCTGTGCTGGGACCAATCCTATTTATTTTGTTCAAAAACGACCTGGAGGATGGGGTAAACAGTTCAATCTCTGTATTTGCGGACGATACTAAGCTAAGCAGGGCAATAACTTTTCCGCAGGATGTGGAAACTTTGCAAAAAGATCTGAACAAATGAATGGGGTGGGCAACTACATGGCAAATGAGGTATAATGTAGAAAAATTTTAAATGATGTATTTGGGTGGCAAACATATTAATGCAATCTATACACTGGGGGGAGAACCTCTGGGGAATCTAGGATGGAAAAGGACCTGGGGGTCCTAGTAGATGATAGGCTGCTGCTAACAAAGCAAACAGAATGATGGCATGCATTAAAAAGGAGATCAACTCCAGAGATAAAACTATAATTCTCCCGCTCTACAAGACTCTGGTCTGGCCGCACCTAGAGTATGCTGTCCAGTTCTGGGCACCAGTCCTCAGGAAGGATGTACTGGAAATGGAGCGAGTACAAAGAAGGGCAACAAAGCTAATAAAGGTTCTGGAGGATATTAGTTATGAGGAAATGTTGCGAGCACTGAACTTATTCTCTCTGGAGAAGAGACGCTTGAGAGGGGGATGTGATTTCAATTTATAAATACCGTACTGTTGAACCCACAATAGGGATAAAACTTTTTTTTGGAAGGGAGTTTAACAAGAGACGTGGCCACTGATTAAAATTAGAAGAAAAGAGGTTTAACCTTAAACTACATATAGGGTTCTTTATTGTAAGAGCGTCAAGGATATGTAATTCCCTTCCATAGGTGGTGGTCTCAGCGGGGGGCATCGATAGTTTCAAAAAACTATTACATAAGCACCTGAACGACCACAACATACAGGGATATACAATGTAATACTGACATATAATCACACACATAAGTTGGACTTGATGTCTTTTTTCAACCTCACCTACTATGTAACTATGTAACTCAATCCGGCACAGTGGGCTGTGGTAATCGGTACTGTGACCTGCGACCTGCGAGGGCCCAGCATGGCGCTCGCAGGTCACCTTTTTTGACGCCTATTAGAGCCTATGGCTCTGATCAGGAGCTTCAAAAACACCCCCTGCTGCTGTAATTCAGGCGCCCGGCGCCCGGAAAGGTTCCAGGCGCCTGAATAGGGGGTTGCAGCGGTGGCCATGGATAGATTAATGCAATGCATGAATCTATCTATTGGTGATAGAGGGGGTGGCAGGAGAGTGGGTGCAGCGCCCGTGCGTCATTAATGCATGGGCTGCCACTGCATCTAAACACACACATAGATAAACACACACACATACACTGTATATATACACAGACACACACACATACATATATAAATACACACATATATATAAATGCACACACACATATACACATGCACACACATATAAACACACATACATACATACAGAAAGCCTTTTCAAAAACGGCAGTGCTTTACCTTACCTCTTCCTTCTGGGTACTGCACTGTAGGGGGAGACAAAGAGCACAGCACACACTGCTTTCACTTTAGATCAGTGTGATGAACTCCCCACACGGTGCCGATTACAGTTCAGCTGATGAATGGGGAGCTCGGTATCAGCCACCCCCCTCTTATCTAAATATACAGGGGGCCCGGTCGCCATGGCGATCTCAGCGACTCCTATAGTTCCGCTACTGATTAGTATTAACAATTTAATTGTCAAGATACAAAACACACAAGATATAGGTTTAAAAAATGCTCATCTGTAGTGGGTTGTCACTCAGATCTCTCCTAATGTCCTCGCACTTCCATTGCACAGAGCAGGAAAGTATAAACATGTTTGTTTTTATTAGTTTTTTTTTTTAATTATACTTTTACAATCACTTTAAGGTTATTAGATCAGTTTAACGATCAAGCATCTAGTACTTTCAGAAGGATAGGTCAAGCAATGGCTGCCTACATATTCCTCTCAGTACAGGCATGGAGTGTGTGATTTATAGAAAAAAAAAATTCTTTGCTAGCCTTTTGCTACTTTCTAATATTCTAAAAGAAACACCATTTGTATGCTTGGATATTTGCCTTTAAGAACCAAAACTTGAAAAATATGTGGAAAGGGGTTGCCACACTGAGCGTTTAACCTAATCTGTGTGTTCGCTATAACTTTCCATAGCAGGCAAGGATGAGGGGAAGCTTAGTCCACCATGAAGTGAAGGAAAAGCAACAGAATGCCATATTACAGACTTAGGGGTTAATTTACTAAATGGAAATAGACTGGTAACTTTAGAAGGGAAGTTGCACTTTGCATGGGAGTTTGCCCCAGAGTTTAGTTATAGAGACAAAGATCTGCTTCTCTAATCCAATATGTGAAAGTACAATTACTATTTTTTATTTCACTGCATTCACTAAGCTCTGGAGCAAATTGTGTTGCATAGTGCAACATCCTATGTAGAACGAACAGTCTATTCGCCTTTAATAAATCAACCCTCAATGTCACTGATAAATTAAAGCCAAAAGGATGGTTTTACCTTAATGCAGTTATTTGCTGGAAAAGGAATGATCTGCAAACTCGGGGGACGGGGGGGATCCGGTTGGTGAGAATGTACTAGTATATAGACTTGTATAATAAAAAGAAAGAATAAAATAATTGGTTCTACCCTTATATGACACTGTTCAAGCCACTTTAAATGTGAAAAGTAAACATCTCTATGATTATGTCATATCCTATTATGTATTTCACTGAAAAAAGGTTTCATTTAGGTTAGAATTAGAATAAAATAAATGCTGGGGCGTTTTGTCATTGTCTTTTGATATCTCCTTATAATATTTTGATGCTCTCAAATTTTCTTTTCTTTTGAAAGTCAGTTTTATTATGATAACCTGGCCTTCTAGCATCTGAAGTTATACAGTCTAGACTGCATTCTGAAATTGATATTCAGATTGCTTACTAGAACTCTAGACCGTTGTTAAGGTGTTCTTAATAGAAATGGCATGGGAACCAAGGATACCTTAGCTGACACCTCTAAAGCACCAAGCTAGATGCAATATGTCCAATACCCTCACATTAATGTTAGAGTCAGTGTCATTAAAACTCCATGTAAAAGTGATTGAACATACTCTTTGTACAGTTACCAGGAATCAGCATGGAAAACGAAGTGAAATGAAAATGACTATGTCCAATCTAGCTAGATGCAAGTGCTCATAATGTGCCCCATTTAAAGTGGTTGTATAGCCTTACATATACCCAGTGAAGGGACTATCCTCAGGTAATACACAGAGATGAAACAATTCCTCCTGCATAAGTTGTATCTGTCTACCTGCAGTCTTCTATTCGCTACATCAGTTCAAAGTTCAAAAAAGGTGTTGGAGAGTTGAAGTTACACTCTGCAGTGTTCAGCAAGGAGAGCTCTGAGAGCTGATTGGAGGGAAGAGACACACCCCCTTCACACAGCAGACATGAACAGAGCTGAGGCTGTCAATCTGCTGGAAGTCCCTGCCCTGTCACCTTTTTTCTCTTGGTGTAAGGAAAACTTGTCAGAAGTGATCTATGCTGATAGCAGAGGAATGATGTAGCAGATGCAAATTACACTTATGCGGCGTACACACGTGCAGACTTTTCCCGGCAGACTTAGCCCAGCGGACAATCCGCCGGACTTTCCAGCTGGCTTCGCCGGACTTTCCGAGCGTGTGGACTTGCCCACACACGCCCGGACTTCTCCGGCGGACAATCCGCTGGCCAAAGTCCGCGGGACTTTTGAAAATGAACGGACTTGCCCACACACGGAGCAGTCCGTTCATTTAGTACGTAACTTCAGGTTACATAGCTAGCGTAGGCAGTAAATGCCGCCGCGCTAGCGCCGTAACCTGGCATGGATTTAAAGGGACTCCCTACGCCGAAAAAACGGCGTGGGTGTTCCCCCCAAATCCATGTCAGACCCTTATCCGAGCACGCAGCCTGGCCGGCCAGGAAAGGGGTGGGGACGAACGAGCCCCCCCCCCCCCCTCCTGAGCCGTACCAGGCCGCGTGCCCTCAACATGGGGGGTGCCCTGGGGAAAGGGGGGCCGTGCGGCCCCCCCACCCCAAAGCACCTTGTCCCCATGTTGATGAGGATAAGGGCCTCTTCCCGACAACCCTGGCCGTTGGTTGTCAGGGTCTGCGGGCAGGGGCTTATCGGAATCTGGGAGCCCCCTTTAATAAGGGGGCCCCAGACACCGGCCCCCCACCCTATGTGAATGAGTATGGGGTACGATGTACCCCTACCCATTCACCTAAGGTGTAAAATGTAAAATGTAAAGTACAAAAAACACACACACTTTGAAAAAATAGTTTATTGCACTGCTCCGGGGGTCTTCTTCCGTCTTGGGGGTCTTCTCGCCGGACTCCTCCGCCATTTACCAAGCTCTTTTGCCGAGCGGAGAAGTCCGGCTACCTTCTTCGTCGTCGCCGCCGTCATCTGGGGGTCTCGATCCGCCTTCGGGGGTCTTCTGGGGTCTTCCGGGGGTCTCTTCTGTTCGCGCCGCCTTCTTGTTCTTGTTCTTCTTCTTCTTCCGATGTTGACCCGATGCTCTCTCTGCCCGGAATGCCAGAGCCGCGCTGTGCTGGGACTTATATAGGGACATGGGGACAGGGTCACATGCTCATGTCACATGGTGACCCCGCCCCCCTGTGATGTCACAGTCCCAGCATCCTCCGGGACTGTGACATCACAGGGGGGCGGGGTCACCATGTGACATGAGCATGTGACCCTGTCCCCATGTCCCTATATACAGTGGTGTGAAAAAGTGTTTGCCCCCTTCCTCATTTCCTGTTCCTTTGCATGTTTGTCACACTTAAGTGTTTCGGAACATCAAACCAATTTAAACAATAGTCAAGGACAACACAAGTAAACACAAAATGCAATTTGTAAATGAAGGTGTTTATTATTAAAGGTGAAAAAAAATCCAAACCATCATGGCCCTGTGTGAAAAAGTGATTGCCCCCTAAACCTAATAACTGGTTGGGCCACCCTTAGCAGCAACAACTGCAACCAAGCGTTTGCGATAACGTGCAATGAGGCTTTTACAGCGTCCTGGAGGAATTTTGGCCCACTCATCTTTGCAGAATTGTCCTAATTCAGTTACATTAGAGGGTTTTCGAGCATGAACGGCCTTTTTAAGGTCATACCACAACATCTCAATAGGATTCAGGTCTGGACTTTGGCTAGGCCACTCCAAAGTCTTCATTTTGTTTTTCTTCAGCCATTCGGTGGTGGACTTGCTGGTGTGTTTAGGATCATTGTCCTGCTGCAGAACCCAAGTTCGTTTCAGCTTGAGTACACGAACAGATGGTCGGACATTCTCCTTCAGGATCTCTTGGTAGACAGCAGAATTCATAGTTCCTTTTATCACGGCAAGTCTTCTAGGTCCTGAAGCAGCAAAACAGCCCCAGACCATCACACTACCACCACCATATTTTACTGTTGGTATAATGTTCTTTTTCTGAAATGCAGTGTTCCTTCTACGCCAGATATACTTGGACACACACCTTCCAAAGAGTTCCACTTTTGTCTCATCGGTCCACAGAATGTTGTCCCAAAAGTCTTGGGGATCATCAAGATGTGTTGTGGAGAAATTGAGACGAGCTTTGATGTTCTTTTTGCTCAGCAGTGGTTTTCTCCTTGGAACTCTGCCATGCAGGCCATTTTTGCCCAGTCTTTTCCTGATGGTGGAGGCATGAACGCTGACCTTAACTGAGGCAAGTGAGGCCTGCAGTTCCTTGGACGTTGTTGTGGGGTCTTTTGTGACCTCTTGGATGAGTCGTCGCTGCGCTCTTGGGGTAATTTTGGGCGGCCGGCCACTCCTGGGAAGGTTCACCACTGTTCCATGTCTTCGCCATTTGTGGATAATGGCTCTCACTGTGGTTCGCTGGATTCCCAAAGCTTTGGAAATGGCTTTATAACCCTTTCCAGACTGATAGATCTCAATTACTTTCTTTCTCAATTGTTCCTGAATTTCTTTGGGTCTCAGCATGATGTGTAGCTTTTAAGGATCTTCTGGTGGACCTTACTGTGTCAAGCAGCTCCTATTTAAGTGATGCCTTGATTGTGAACAGGTGTGGCAATAATCAGGCCTGGGTGTGGCTAGAGAAATTGAACTCAGGTGTGGACAACCACAGTTATAGTATGTTTTAACAAGGGGGGCAATCACTTTTTCACACAGGGCCATGGTTTGGATTTTTTTTCACCTTTAATAATAAACACCTTCATTTACAAATTGCATTTTGTGTTTACTTGTGTTGTCCTTGACTATTGTTTAAATTGGTTTGATGTTCCGAAACACTTAAGTGTGACAAACATGCAAAGGAACAGGAAATGAGGAAGGGGGCAAACACTTTTTCACACCACTGTAAGTCCCAGCACAGCGCGGCTCTGGCATTCCGGGCAGAGACAGCGACGGGTCAACATCGGAAGAAGAAGAAGAACAAGAACAAGAACAAGAAGAAGAAGGCGGCGCCGGCGGCGCAGAAGACGACGACCGCCGCAAGAACAGAAGAGACCCCCGGAAGACCCCGGAAGACCCCCGAAGGCGGATCGAGACCCCCAGACGACGGCGGCGACGACGAAGAAGGTAGCCGGACTTCTCCGCTCGGTAAAAGAGCTTGGTAAATGGCGGAGGAGTCCGGCGAGAAGACCCCCAAGACGGAAGAAGACCCCCGGAGCAGTGCAATAAACAATTTTTTCAAAAGTGTGTGTGTTTTTGTACTTTACATTTTACACCTTAGGTGAATGGGTAGGGGTACATCGTACCCCATACTCATTCACATAGGGTGGGGGGCCGGTATCTGGGGGCCCCCCTTATTAAAGGGGGCTCCCAGATTCCGATAAGCCCCCGCCCGCAGACCCCGACAACCAACGGCCAGGGTTGTCGGGAAGAGGCCCTTGTCCTCATCAACATGGGGACAAGGTGCTTTGGGGTGGGGGGGCCGCACGGCCCCCCTTTCCCCAGGGCACCCCCCATGTTGAGGGCACGCGGCCTGGTACGGCTCAGGAGGGGGGGCGCTCGTTCGTCCCCACCCCTTTCCTGGCCGGCCAGGCTGCGTGCTCGAATAAGGGTCTGACATGGATTTGGGGGGAACCCCCACGCCGTTTTTCGGCGTGGGGAGTCCCTTTAAATCCATGCCAGCTTACGGAGCTAGCGCGGCGGCATTTACTGCCTACGCTAGCTACGTAACCTGAAGTCACGTGCTAAATGAACGGACTTGCCGATGAGCGGCAAGTCCGTTCATTTTCAAAAGTCCCGCGGACTTGCCTACTAACGGCGGGATTGTCCGCCGGACTGCCAAGTCCAGCGGATAATTTTAAAACCAAACTTAAAACTTTGGTCCGCCGGACTTTGGCGCCAAAAAGTCCACCGACGCCCACACACGAGGGGATTGTCCGCTGGACTTGAATCCAGAGGATAATCCCGCGGGATTGTCCCTTCGTGTGTACGCCGCATAAGTGTTTCTAACCACTTGCCGACTGGCTCACGCCGATACACATTGGCAAAGTGCCACGGGTACGCAAAACGATGTATCCGTACGTCACTGTCATCGGCGGCTAGTGCGCACGCCACACGAGCGTGCCCATGGATCCCGCGGACTCGATGTCAGCCGGAGGCCCGTGATCATGGCACGGAGAGGCAGAATGGGGAGATGCCTATGTATACAGGCATACCCCACTTTTAATTACACAATGGGGTTTATTTACTAAAGCTGGAAAGTGCAAAATCAGGCTCCCTTCTGCATAGAAACCAATGAGCTTCTAACCCCAGCTTGTTCAATTACGCTTTGGTAATAAAACCTGGAAGCTGATTGGTTTCTATGCAGAAGTGAGCCTGATTTTGCACTTTCCAGCTTTAGTAAATAAACCCCATTGTGTACTTAAAAGTGGGGTATGCCTGTACAAGGCATTTCCCTGTTCTGCCTAGCAACATGACACTGATCTACTGCTCCCAGTGATCGGGAGCAGTGATCTCTGTCATGTTCTAGTGAGCCCATCCCCCCTACAGTTAGAACACACTGAGGGAACACACTTAACCCCTTGATCGCCCCCTAGTGTTTAACCCCTTCCCTGCCAGTGACATTTATACAGTAATCAGTGCATTTATATAGCACTGATCGCTGTATAAATGCCAATGGTCCCAAAATAGTGCCAAAAGTGTTTCCGACCTGCCTGCCGCAATGTCGCAGTCATGATAAAAATCACAGATCGCCGCCATTACTAATAAAAAAAATAATAATAAAAATGCCATAAATCTATCTCCTATATTGTAGACGCGATAACTTTTGCGCAAACCAATCAATATACGCTTATTGCGATTTTTTTTTTTTTACCAAAAATATGTAGAAGAATACTTATTGGCCTAAACTGAGGAAGACATTTGTTTTTTTATATATTTTCTTGGGATATTTATTATAGCAAAATGTAAAAAATATAGCTTTTTTTTTTAAAAATTGTTGCTCTTTTTCTGTTAATAGCGCAAAAAATAAAAACGCAGAGGTGATCAAATACCACCAAAAGAAAGCTCTATTTGTGGGGAAAAAAGGACATACATTTTGTTTGGATTTTGCACGACCACGCAATTGTCAGTTAAAGCGACTCAGTGCCGTATCACAAAAAAGGGCTTGGTCAGGAAGGGGATAAATCCTTCCGGGGCTGAAGTGGTTAATTGAAACAAGTACACTCTATAGAGTGATATGCTTTGTTTATATTTCATGTCTGAGGTTTACAACCGCTTTAAGGAACACAAGCTCTGAATCTCTTTTTTCCTGTGGTAGTTTTTATTTGGTCTTAAGTGTTTTTTTTTAGGTCCCTAAGGCTGGCCATAGATGGGCCAGTTTTTTCAATTGGCCAGTGGACTGATCGGAAAAAACTGCATGGAGTCCCAATCCTCACAATCAATGTTGATGGAGGAATCCTCCTCACTGTGCTATTGTATTCTGACAGCGGGACTCCACCAATGCCAGAATAGACTGATCAGCGCTGGAGCGTTGATCAAACACAAATTTTCGAACAAGCCCATTCGTGAGAAGTCCATCATTAGTCCAACTTCTCACCAACAGAATTGGCCATAGATGAATTTGGCTGGTCGCTGCTGAACCGGCTGAATTTCGATCTATCTATGGCCAGATTTTATCCTGTGTTAGGATATATTGGAAAACGCACAATAATGTTTTTGATTTTCCAAAGAAAACTGACATTGTTAATCTGGACCATGATAAAATGAAATACGAAAGCAGAAAAAAGGACCAGTTTTGAAGGCATATAAAGTAATAAAATTGTTAAATAACTGGGATATGAAAGATGTTGAGGCTACAGATGGGCACTGATTAGGCTGCATTTGATGAGCACTGACCCTTATTTTGCTTCACAGTTCTTGACTTCAAATTTAATTGTTTTTCCTGAAATTTTCTTCCTAAAGTGAAGGTGCGTGTTATATGCGATACATACGGTATAACTATAGCCAAATAACACGCCCAAGCTCATCTTTAGACTCTTCACCACACACAGCCACAAAGGCAAGAGAATTTTTGTTGGGCAGTGTATTAGTTAATTTGCGTTTCATTTTAATGGTTCAAAAAATGTCAGGCAAAATTGTCGGCCCTCGCGCATGTTCACTTCATCAAATCTGGCCCTCTTTGAAAAAAGTTTGGACACCCCTGGATTAGATATACCTCTACGGTGTCAATCATGGGATGAAAACCAAGGAGACCAAAGTTTAGCAATGTTAAAAACATGTGTTTATACAGTACCACTAATAGAAAAGATTCTGCAAATAGCCTACCATGGAACTCCAAACAAAACATTTTATCTAGATCTGAATGTAATAAGGAAAGGTTAGGTGTTTATAAGGTTTTTACCTCTGTCTCCCTGCTGGGTAGATTCACTCCTTCTTCCTATCCTATAGATTGTTTCTGGAACATAAAACAGGAATGGAAATCTTCAAGTTTACAGTTATCACAGAATAGTAGCAGAGGAAAGATTTCACATTGGGAACATCTGTTCCAGTGGTCAATGTCAAAGGCAAGATATACCTTCTTGGTATTCACTTTCTGTTTTATATGAAGCAGAAGAAATGAAGAGAAGTCATGCCAACAAGAACCTAAATCTATAGACACCTGACATGGATTCTCAACATTCCACACTCTAAAACTAGAGACAAAAATATCTTCCTGGAGTTCCATTTTAATTAGAAGAGATTTTAGACTATAATTTGAATTCATTCTGTAGCACAATTTTTGGGCTAGGGTGTATAATTTGGTAATATATTTCCTATGGATTTGTCTGTACTACACAGTGGGTCTTTGTTATTCGCTCCCTGTATTTTGGGTTTCATATACTTGCAAGGAAATTTGTCCCAGAGCTTTTATTATCTATTCATGTGCAAGCATAAATACTGTTTTATTTTTATTTTTTTTTTTTTTTTTCCCTTGCACATGATTACATATTGTTTGCAAAGTAAAATTTCACCACATTCACTAAGCTCTGGGGCAAAGTCCCTTGCAAAGTGCATCTTCCCTTTCCCCAATTTTGCATAAGTAAATCAACCCCATTGTATTATTTTCCTTGTAGTTTATTTTAGGGTGTATCTTTGCTTAATGCATCATTATAACCTTGGTAATCAGTTGTGCTATGTATGGGTATATATCTCAGTGAGTTTGAGGTGGTTTATGGATTCATTTAAGTACTGGTATTGCTACTTAATGCCCAGGTCCATTCCAGCTTGGTGCTCATTCTGCGGGTTACATGATTTGCATACATACTTAAAAGAATATATACAATATATATACTACTTTTACATTGTACCAAAATGTAATTTCTTCAGTGTTGTCACATGAAAAGATATAATAAAATATTTCAAAAATGTGAGGGGTGTACACACTTTTGTGAGGTACTGTGTGTATATATATATATATATATATATATATATATATATTTATATATATATATATATGTACAGCTTGTATAACAGTGTAAATTCCCCTCAAAATAACTCAACACACAGCCATTAATGTCTAAAACGCTGGCAACAAAAGTGAGTACACCCAATTAGGGCCCAATTAGCCATTTCATTTTCCCTCCCCGGTTTCATGTGACTCGATAATGTTACAAGGTTGCAGGTGTGAATTGCTGAGCAGGTGTGTACAATTTGGTGTTATTGCTCTCACTGGGGGTCATTTACTAAGATGAATGCGCTGCGCCGGTTCATACCTTAATTGGTGCGCCAGATAAATCATTAATTGAGC
Organism: Lithobates sylvaticus; assembly: GCA_028564925.1. NCBI lineage: Eukaryota > Metazoa > Chordata > Amphibia > Anura > Ranidae > Lithobates > Lithobates sylvaticus. The sequence goes on along the minus strand of CM053030.1, from coordinate 129,646,864 downwards.
GTGTGAACCGGCGCACGCATAAGCGCATCAGCTATAATAATAGGCCATTGATAATAGCACACGCCGTATCATTAACAGTCCATTTACACAGGGGCAACACGACTTTGGTAGGCAACTGGAACACGACTTGAGTGTGAATCACAGCGCGACTTGGGACGACTTCAGCATGACTTGGGGCAACTTACAACACGACTTTAAGTCTTTAATTTTAAATAAAAAACCGACATGGGTTCCCCTCCAAGAGCATACCAGGCCCTTCAGGTCTGGTATGGATATTAAGGGGAACCCCACGCCAAAAAAAAAAAAATGGAGTGGGGTCCCCCTCAAAATCCACACTAGGCCCTTCAGGCGGGTGGGGGGCTTATCAGAATCTGGAAGCCCCCTTTAACAAGGGGACCCCCAGATCCCGCCCCCCCCCCTGTGTGAAATGGTAAGGGGGTACTTACCCCTACCATTTCACAAAAAAATGTGTCAAAAATTTTAAACATGACAAGAGACAGTTTTTGACAATTCCTTTATTAAAGTCTTCTTCTTTCCATCTTCTTCTGGTCTTCTTCTGTCTTCCTTCCTTCATCCTTTGGTTTCTTCCTCCATCTTCTTCTTCTTCTGCTTCTTCCTCCGATCCTCTGCATCTTGCTCCGGTGTTCCCATCCGGCATCTTCCTCCACGGCGTCTCTTCTTCCTCGCTTCGTTCTCGGGCCGCTCTGCATCCATGGGAGGCTCCCGCTGTGTGCATTGAGAATACAATAGTAAATGGGGAATTGCGCTGTGTTACAGGCGCAAATGTTTTGTAAATACGAAAATGGCCGTTGCGCATCTGCGTGCGCCGCAACTCAAGGCGCAAACCATTGGTAAATCAGCCCCACTGTCTCATACTGGTCACTGGAGGTTCAACATGGCACCTCATGGCAAAGAACTCTCTGAGAATCTGAAAAAAATAATTGTTGCTCTACATATAGATGGCCTAGGCTATAAGAACATTGCCAAGACCCTGAAACTGAGCTACAGCACGGTGGCCAAGACCATACAGCGGTTTAACAGGACAGGTTCCACTCAGAACAGGCCTCGCCATGGTCGACCAAAGAGGTTGAGGGGACGTGCTCAGCGTCATATCTAGAGGTTGCCTTTGGGAAATAGATGTATGAGTGCTGCCAGCATTGCTGCAGAGGTTGAAGGGGTGGGGGGCAGCCTGTCAGTGCTCAGACCATACACCACACACTGCATCATATTGGTCTGCATGGCTGTCGTCCCAGAAGGAAGCCTCTTCTAAAGATGATGCACAAGAAAGTCTGCAAACAGTTTGCTGAAGACAAGCAGACTAAGGACATGGATTACTGGAACCATGTCCTGAGGTCTGATGAGACCAAGATAAACACTATTTGATTGTGTATACTTTAGGGGCTTTCCAATTGGATAATTATGGTCCTTGATTTTAAGGGGTCAATTTAGAATTTATATTTATACAAGAATTATACAACTTTCATTCAAATTTCTAATTGGATTTAAATAGAATAGTCTTGTGTACAAAGATTTATAAAGTTTTTTTTTTCAAAGATTATGGTTGCATTTTATGTTTAGCATGTTAGAAGCTACAAAGAAACTCAATAATCGTACAAGAACATGACAGGTCAAATGACACACTTTCCAGTTTATAGGATGACTAGGGGCTATTTCTTATTTAATGCAAATTTCATTTTGACATAAATGTTTGTATATGAAAGGAAATTCTCTTGTTTATTCCTTCTAGTAATTTGTTGCCTATGACTATACATATTATTCATTTTCATAATATTGAATAGAAAATTAGAAAAGCAGGGAACAGAAATGAAACAGTGCCCAGGGTTCAATACTTGGGTACCTATACATGATCAATTACTCTTTTCAAATGGGATAATTAATCACGCATAAAAGTTGAATGTCCAATATATGGCTACTGGCATACATAACAGCTGGGATGGTTGATATCGTTATATGATGACCAAATCTGCATATGTGTATGTTTATCTATGCACTTCTCTATTCCATATACATTCCAGAATTTCAGAAAAGACTCTAACAGCCAACACTGTGTATGGCCAAATCTGTTTGGTCCCACTGATTCACTGTCCTAAAGTACAACTAAAGGCAAGACATATTTTTTAGTTTTGGATAGATTAGAACAGTCACTTCTAGAACTGTCAGTTTTTATTGCTGCCTGTGCCCCCATTAAGGAGATTCACCCTCTCTATTTGACCTGTTTACCATTATCATTAAAAGTGAAAGTAAAAGAAAATCACAAATGTTGAGTTGTCCTCAAAAAAGTATCAGAAGGGATAGCTTCCAATAGGGACACTAGTTCTGGTAACTTGGGGGTCCCCAAGGAAATCCCTTCATTTGCAGGGATTTTCTCTCATTTCCTGTTTTGACTATGGGGCAGGAAGTGAAGGTAAATCTCCCCAATGCAACCCAGATGGCAAAAAATAACTGACAGGTCTGGTCATAAATGAGCATCTTTTTGTATGTTACATTTGGTCTGGGTTTTCACTATGAGGTTATTACAAGGCTGATGAGATCATAAGACGTGAGTACTATAGAGGAACAATGGAAATTCATTACACTCTAGCCGGATCATTGTGAAAGGATTGGTGTCTACAATATCTGAAATGTGGCAGTGATATTTTCTCAGGCTTTTTCCCCACAACAGCTGTTTACAGGCATTTGGTAAGAACACCATCTGTTTCCAGTTGATTGTCTTTTTTGAAGCCTGAAACAGCCATTTTGTGTTACAAACCAGAAAAAAATTACTAAAATCATCTATATGCTATAAAAAAAAAGACCAAATTGTTAAATAGGAACCAATTAAGTACTTCTTAAAACTTTATAAACTTCAGCAAAAACTGGAAAGTAAAAAAAAAAGTCAATACAATGGTTAGATTTCAGATCAAAGTATAAGGTTTGGTCAAAAGAGTCAAAAAAAAAAGAAAAAAAGAGTCAATAATAGTCAAGAAATGTGCAAGGTGTTAGTCAAGGGAGGACTTTACAATCTTTATAATGCAAAGGTAACAGAAATATGCAGTATACTGTCGCTGAACTTTTTCTGAAGATGCCAATTCCCTGGCTTTTACACTGGTCCAAAGGCTTTAACACGTCCTAAATCTCATGAAGCAAGAGAAGTCAGAGTAAAGTCAGAATTTCTAATTAGCCTACTTGTTATAGGTGAGTGACATAAAAAGAGTTGAAGCAGGAACATCAGCCAATAAAAGTGCTAAAGCACTCTTTGTGTCCCAAAAAAAACAATCATATATAGTCACCCAGATGACTGCAGCATCGCTCTGATGGACTGCTGTCCTCCACTGGCCCTACACTGAAAACTACGCGATCAGTGGTCTTTGATCGCTCTTCACCAGTGTTGGTCATCTTACTTTAAAAAAGTAATTAGTTAAGTTACAAATTACTTCTCAAAAAAGTAATTGCGTTAGTAACTCAGTTACTACATTGGAAAAGTAATTCGTTATGCAGCAAAGTAACTGACTTTTTTTTAATATTCTATACGTGTAACTAAGGGGCGGGTCTAGTATTACTGTAAGCAAGGGGCACATTTATTATCATTGTTATATATTGTGTAACCAAGGGGCTGCTCTATTATTACTCTAACAAGGGGCAGATCTGTTATAGCGTGAAAGTAAGGGGCTGGTCTATTATTATTATATTGTAAGGGGCGGATGGCTACAGAAGAGGGCGAATGTTAAATTAATGGACAGAACTCGATATATAACAATAATAATAAATGCGCCCCTTGGTTACAGTAATACGAGACCCGCCCCTTTAGTTACACGATAGACGCCCCTTGCAGAGTAGCACGAGCATCAGGAGCGTGCGGCATCGCCTCGTACAATTACATGTTAACTGCGCCTGCGCGGTGTAGAGTTCACTCAGAGCTGTTTAGGTTCGGCAATTTTCGCACCTCCGTAGTCCTTCGTACTGCGCAAGTGATGCGCCTGCGCAGTACAGGGGGTCCTTATCCGGCGGGGGAACTTTTTCGGCAGGACACCTGAATTACACTACTGCCATCTATGTAATTGGGGTAACTCCGCCAAAGTAATGGGAACTGCATTACCATGAGGGGAAAAGTAATCAGTTAGATTACTCGTTATCCTCTAAAGTAACTGCGTTAAGTAACTCCGTTTATTTTAACTTACTTACATCACTGCTCTTTACCGGCTCACTGCTCTGCCCCTCCAGGGCTCACTGGGGCGTAGCCAGCTGCCGATCAGGCATATGGATGGATCCCAGCATTAATGTCAAAATTCCCTGCAGAGCCAGGACCAGCTCCATGTTGTCTAAGACAGAATCTGGGACACAGGAGTACAGAACTATATGCACTCCGGTGATCCCCGGTGATAAAAAAGCTTTGGCCATACTTCTCCTGTAGGTTAGTTTCTAGTAGTTTTTTTAAGATTTGATTGAAATTTTTAATCATATTTGGCAATACTTAAAGAGGAATTAAACCGTGCCCAATTTTCTTTTCTTTTTTTAAAAACCCTGCAAAGTAAAGGCATGATGTGCTTGTATGCATCGCATACTAGCACATTATGAAATACTTACCTTAGAACGAAGCCCTGCACAGCCGCACTGTAAGCTCTGACAGACGCTTCCATCTTCACCCGATATTCCTTCTGGGTTCGCGTCCCCCGGCAGTCTGCACCGCAATGACGTCACTACCGTGCATGCGCACTGGAGTCATGGACCACGGCACAGAGCTCTGAAGGGATGGCACGGGTATACCGTCCCTTCAGAGCGCATGCGCCGGTAACATCAACGGCTGCATGAAGTGGGAATATCTCCTAAACCGTGAAGGTTTAGGAGATATTCATAATACTTACAAGTAAGCCTTATTATGATCTTACCTGTAGGTACAAGCCTGCAGAGTGGGTTTACATCTTCTTTAACTTTTAGAAGATAAATGGTTTGTTCAATTCTGCCAAAATTACATTTAGATTTACTGGGGTTGATTTACTAAAATCTGGTGCATGTCTACATAGAAACCAATCGGCTTCCATGTTTTTTTTTTTTTTTATCAAAGCTTAATTGAACAAGCGGAAGTAAGACGCTGATTGGCTACCATGCATAGCTGCACCAGATTTTGCACTCTCCAGTTTTAGTAAATCAACCCCACAGTTTTTTTACAATTGTGTTATTAACCACTTCCCGTCCAAGCAAAAATGCAGTTTTTTTTTTATTTTTCTAGTATGTGATTGGTTCTTCTTTGCAATGTGAAATGTCACCACATTTACTAAGCTCTGGGGCAATTTCCCTTGCACAGTGTAACTTCACTTGAAAAATTAAGATTTTATTTGCCTTTAGTAAACCAACTCCAATGTCACTGACGAATGAAACAAACAAGCATTCTCCTGCACTCGCAGTGGTTAACCCAGAGGTTCAGTGTAAAGCTTCTTAACGCCAATGGTCTTGCTGCCCTCTCAGGACAATGGGTATCCTCAGACTGAAAAATAACAATAAAAAGAAGGACGCACCAACCCAGCGCAATAACAGCAATAAATATACTCACAAACGTATAAGTGAAATCGACTGACTGAAGGTCTAATCAAGTCTATCGGTACTGCCACAAGACTAGGAGGTGTCCAAAAGGTGTCCAAAAAGGCTGACGTGTTTCAAGTACAAACCCTCTTCATCAGAGCCGGGGCAGTGAATCACAACCCTGTGAGTATATTTATTGCTATTTTTATCTTAAATTACATTTTATTGAGGTAATGCCCTAGGTCGGTGTGCCCTTCTCTTTTTATTGTTGTTTTTCCAGACTGTCGAATGAAAGCCAATAACATAATTTTATCTTAATGCAATCATTGGCTGAAGAAGCAATGACCTATAAAGCTGTGAGGGGGGGGGGGGGGGTACGAGACTGTACTAGCATATACATTTGTGTAATACATAATAGGTTCTGCGCTTATAATCAGAGACACTGCTTAAGCCACTTTAACCACTTAAGGACCAGCCCCTGCAGTTATACTATGGCAGTTTGGCTCCCCTGTGCAAATCACCATCATGGTACGTTGGCCGCTTTAAAAAAAACTCTAGGGGGCACGCACGCACCGCCGGGGGCACGCACGTGGTGCCGGCGGTGCACGATGACGGAGCTGATGCACGTGCCCGGCAGCCGCGACGTCTGCCGGGCACCTGCGATCGCTCCTGAGAGAGACAGAACACAGATCTGTCAATGTAAAAAGACAGATCTCCGTTCTATCAGGAGAGAGGAACGACTGATTAGGGACAGCGATCGTTCTCCTCCTCCAGGCAATCCCATCCCCCCCACAGTTAGAACAACTTCCTAGGACACACATTTAACCCCTTGATCGCCCCCTAGTGTTAACCCCTTCCCTGCCAATGACATTTACACAGTAATCAATGGCTATTTTTAGCTCTGATCGCTGTATAAATGAAAATGGTCCCAAAAAAGTGTCAAAAGTGTCCGATCTTTCCGCCGCAATGTCGCAGTCTCGCTAAAAATCACTGATCACCACCATTACTAGTAAAAAAAAAAAAATTATAATAAAAATGCCATGAATCTATCCTCTATTTTGTAGACGCTATAACTTTTGCACAAACCAATCAATATACTTTTGGATATTTATTATAGCAAAAAGTAAAAAATATTGTTTTTCTTTTTTCTAAATTGTCGGTCTTTTTTTGTTTATTGCAAAAAAAAAAAAAAAAAAAAAAACGCAGAGGTGATCAAATACCACCAAAAGAAAGCTCTATTTGTGGGGAAAAAAAGGACACCAATTTTGTTTGGGTACAAGGTCGCACGACCGTGAAATTGTCAGTTAAAGTAAAGCAAGGCCGTATCACAAAAAATGGCCTGGCCATTAAGGGGGCAAGTCCTTCTGGTCCTTAACCACTTCGCATAGGGGAAGTTCTGTGTTGGCCTTGTCCCTTGGACACAGTCAATCACAGATCGTGCTAAATGGCCAATCACAGCAGCCATTTAGCACTCGATTGGCGTGTCCAATGAGAGGTGATCTCATATGTAAACATATGAGATCATCTCTCATCGCCGGCTCTCCCTCCTCACACAGAGACAGTGTGTGAGGAGGGAGAGGTTCCGTGCTGCAGCTGCAGCGTCAGTGAAAAGTAAGTTAACACTCACACAGTGAAACACACACACACAGTGAAAACACACACACACACACATACACACACATGCCCACCTGTCCCCAGTGCCACCTGTCCCCAGTGCCACCTATCAGTGCCATCTGTCCCATGTGCCATCTGTCCCCAGTGCCACCTGTCAGTGTCATCTGTTCCCAGTGCCACCTATCAGTGTCATCTGTCCCCAGTACCACCTGTCCCCAGTGCCACCTATCAGTGTCATCTGTCTCCAGTACCACCTGTCCCTAGTGCCACCTATTAGTGCCATCTGTGCCACCTGTGTGTGCCATCTGTCCCCAGTGCCACCTATCAGTGTCATCTGTCCCCAGTACCACCTGTCCCCAGTGCCACCTATCAGTACCACCTGTCCCCAGTGTGCCACCTGTCCCCAGTGCCACGTGTCATCAGTGCCACGTATCATCAGTGCCACGTATCAGTGCCACCTGTCAGTGCCATCTGTCATCAGTGCCACGTATTAGTGCCATCTGTCATCAGTGCCATCTGTCATCAGTGCCACATCAGTGTCACGTGTCATCAGTGCCACATATTAGTTCCATCTGTCATCAGTGTCACGTGTCATCAGTGCCACGTATTAGTGTCATCAGTGTCACATCAGTGTCACATGCCATAAGTGCCACGTATCAGTGCCATCTGCCATCAGTGCCACGTGTCATTATCCTGGTGCTCCAGTGCCTTCAAAAGTGTAATAGGCAGTCAACAAGTTAGATGTGTAATTTATGCTCCTAGAACACGTGATGGTGCTCCCTGCATGTTGGGCATCTCTAAGTAGCTAGGCTGTGAAAAAGTCCCACACATGTGGTATCGTAGTACTCAGGAGAAGTATCAGAATGTATTTTGGGACATTATTTGTGGTATACACATTTCATGTGAGAGAAATAACCTATTACAATGGCAATTTTGTGGGAAAAAATTTAAAAATAAACAAATCTTCATTTTGCAAAGAATTGTGGGAAAAAATGACAACACCAAAAAGCTCCCCATGCCTCTTACTAAATACCTTGGAATGTCTACTTTCCAAAAAGGGGTCATTTGGGGGGTATTTGTACTTTTCTGGCTTGTTCGGGTCACAAGAAATGAGATAGGCCACCAGTACATCAGATGTGATCAATTTTTTAGGATTTGCACCACAGCTTTTAGACTCTTTCGCAAAGACCAAATATTCACTAATTTGGGTTATTTGTACCAAAGATATGTAGCAGTATAAATTTTGGCCAAAATTCATGAAAAAAGATTAATAATTTGCAAAATTTTATCACAGAAACAAAGAAAAAAAATTTTTTTTTTCAAAATCTTCTGTATTTTTTTCATTTATAGCGCAAAAAAAAAAAAAAAAACCCAGAGGTGATCAAATACCACCAAATGAAAGCTCTATTTGTATGAAAAAACAAAAAATTCTATTTGTATGAAAAAAAACATGTACCCAAAATATTCATTTGAGTACAGTGTTGCATTAGTAATTGTCATTCAAATTGTGAGAGCGCCGAAAGCTGAAAATTGGTCTGGGCAGGAGGGGGGTTTAAGTGCCCAGTAGGCAAGTGGTTAAGTGGTTAAATGTGAAAAATAAACATCTCTATGACTAATTATATCATATGCTTTTATTATATTTACTAAAAAAGCAATGCTGGGACAGTTTCTGCCTTACATGGGGTGTTCTTCAAACTTAATGCATTGTGAGATATATGTAAATTGTTCAGTACTAAAGACTCTTATAAGCACATAATGGAGAAAGAAAACGAAAGCCATTTAAAAAAATAAAAAAATAAAAAATAAAACGAAAGCCATCTCCTATAAAGACAAATATATAGTTAAATGTAATGATGTTTAACAAAAACTGTAAAAAGTGAGTGTATTATTATTGCTGTATAATCTATGCAATTTTTGTATTGATTGTTTCTCGGTATCCTGATACTGGAATGTGCCTAGAAAATAATCCATATCATTACTTGTTTCAGAACTTCTCACATCTTTGTTCTGAAGACAGCAAATGCTAGTTAATGATATGGTCCATGAGTCAATTCATCTACCCTCATATCCATAGGGACCTGCCTATGGCATAAATTGCTTTGTACTTTTCACTGACGTCTATCACAAAAACGAATCTGCGTTTGAAAATGCAGCTGAAACTCATTTCCACTTCACGCTGCAAGTCATATGAACTGCATTTTAAGATACATTGCCCATGAGGTCTATGTAATACTATTTCTAATCCAATCAACTGCAGATATAAGTAGGAATTTATTTCTGTTTAAATGCAAAGGGAAATGATTATAGCCCTTGGTATTTGACATTGGTAATGAATATAGTATGGATTGCTAGATAAAGGGAAGATTCACAGAATGGGTGTAAAGTACATTTTGAAAGGATTTTATAGGCTTTTCAAAGCATTTAGATACGAATGTGGATGTGATCAGCTTAAAGCGGTATTAAATCCAAAAGCAAACATTTAATATATTGCAGCTTACCAATATTTAGATGTGCTAGCTGCATTCGTTTTCTTTATAGGCTATCTTTATTCTATTTTTCACCTGGTCATCTGGCCAGTAAGTCTGTTGTATCAGTTTAAAGGAAGAGACAAACCATTATATACTGGTGTCATTAACCGCTTCCCGACCAGCGCACGACAAGGTACGTCGGCAGAATGGCACGGACAGGCATATAGGCGTACATGTACGTCCCCTTTAAATTTGCCGCCGTGCCATCGCGTGCGCGCCGGTCGGGACCTCCGTGAGTCCGATCGCGGACGAATGAAAGCCAATAACATAATTTTATCTTAATGCAATCATTGGCTGAAGAAGCAATGACCCATAAAGCTGTGAGAGGGGGGGTACGAGACTGTACTAGCATATACATTTGTGTAATACATAATAGGTTCTGCCCTTATAATCAGAGACACTTCTTAAGCCACTTTAACCACTTAAGGACCAGCCCCTGCAGTTATACTATGGCAGTTTGGCTCCCCTGTGCAAATCACCATCATGGTAAGATGGCCGCTTTAAAAAAACTCTAGGGGGCACGCACGCACCGCCAGGGGCACGCACGTGGTGCCGGCGGTGCACGATGACGGAGCCGATGCACGTGCCCGGCAGTCGCGATGTCTGCCGGGCACCTGCGATCGCTCCTGAGAGAGACAGAACACAGATCTGTCAATGTAAAAAGACAGATCTCCGTTCTATCAGGAGAGAGGAACGACTGATTAGGGACAGCGATCGTTCTCCTCCTCCAGGCAATCCCACCCCCCCCCACAGTTAGAACCACTTCCTAGGACACACATTTAACCCCTTGATCGCCCCCTAGTGTTAACCCCTTCCCTGCCAATGACATTTATACAGTAATCAGTGGCTATTTTTAGCTCTGATCGCTGTATAAATGACAATGGTCCCAAAAAAGTGTCAAAAGTGTCCGATCTTTCCGCCGCAATGTCGCAGTCTCGCTAAAAATCACTGATCACCACCATTACTAGTAAAAAAAAAATTATAATAAAAATGCCATGAATCTATCCTCTATTTTGTAGACGCTATAACTTTTGCACAAACCAATCAATATACTTTTGGATATTTATTATAGCAAAAAGTAAAAAATATTGTTTTTCTTTTTTCTAAATTGTCGGTCTTTTTTTGTTTATTGCACAAAAAAAAAGCAGAGGTGATCAAATACCACCAAAAAGAAAGCTCTATTTGTGGGGGGAAAAAAGGACACCAATTTTGTTTGGGTACAAGGTCGCACGACCGTGCAATTGTCAGTTAAAGTGATGCAGTGCCGTATCGCAAAAAATGGCCTGGCCATTAAGGGGGCAAGTCCTTCTGGTCCTTAACCACTTCGCATTGGGGAAGTTCTGTGTTGGCCGTGTCCCTTGGACACAGCCAATCACAGATCGTGCTAAATGGCCAATCACAGCTGCCATTTAGCACTCGATCGGCGTGTCCAATAAGAGGTGATCTCATATGTAAACATGAGATCAGCTCTCATCGCCGGCTCTCCCTCCTCACACAGAGACAGTGTGTGAGGAGGGAGAGCTTCCGTGCTGCAGCGTCAGTGAAAAGTAAGTTAACACTCACACAGTCAAATGTCCGATGTGTCTGCCATAATGTCGCAGTCACAATAAAAATCGCCAGCAAAATGGTCCGGTCTGAAAGTGGTTAAAATTATCAACGTTTATTAATTTATGGAAAACTTTTACCCCAAAGGGAAAAAAAGCTGTTGCTGTATTTGATTTTAAAGCGTTATCTGGAGTTTGGTTTCAATGTGTTAGTGTTTCTAAATCTGCTAGTACATCTAACACTCCCCTCCCCCTACAATGACAATGCTGCTGTCCAAAGGTGCATCCACAGGGAAGGCACTCTAAGATAGGAGGTGTGTAAATGGCTAGATCACCAGTTGAAAACAGTGCATTAAAAAAAGGAAACAAATGGAGCCACCGCATTCCAAGGATGGGTAAGCTTCAATATATTACGTTTTCGGTTTTAGATTTATTACCGCTTTAATGTTAATATTAGTGCATTAAAAATAATTTGTCCCCAAGAAAGTAGCATTTTGGAACCAAAGCAATTCAATATTTAAATCAAGTAAAATGTTTTTCCTGGGCAAAGTGTATGAATATTTCTCGTCTATTTCTTAGACGTGCCGCTACTCCGATCCGACCCGAAGCTGATGTGCATTACAACTGGTGGAAGTTGCGTCACTGGAAGTCTTCGCCCCCTGGGTTTGACGGAGTGGCAGATTTCAGAAACATAATGTTATATATATTGATTTTTATATGATATTATAATTTACAACATTGACCATCTTAGTCCAGGGAGTAGATACTGACCATAGGTCTGAACAAATATGTCTCTGTCCTTCTGGAGATGAAAATAGTTTGGGGGGAGGGGGTACGTTCCGTGGTTGAGCGTTGACATTGCACTCTCCACCTCATCCTATCAGAGAACAATTTGAAAATATAAATAAATTCTCTGAATGGCATCCATGTCAAGCAGCCGACCTTCTGTGGCTAGAGGGCAGCCGCTGATCATGGAACCCAGAAGCAACCCAGATAGCAAGCAATTGAGCTGCAAGTTTGAAAATGACTTGCTAAGCTATTGCTAGACTTGCCAGGCTTCACAAGTTTGTTGCACAATTGCAGCAAGTCCGCATTGCATGACTCCAGATCAACTTTCTTTGCAAACATTCTGCAAGTCTGCTGCAAGTTCTGGTTCAGTTATGTTGTGCAATAGTCATCCCACCACAGGGGTCACTGTGACTTGCAGAGCTCTTGCTGTAGACTCACCACTGCAACTTTGCTGTTGCTGGAGACTTGCCATGCAAATTTGCTACAAATTGGAAAAGTGTCAACTAGAACTTGTGCTTCAAGTGCTCTGCAAGTGTACAACTTGCCAGTGAAAACGTGCAGCAAACTAACAAGACTTACAATTCAACACTGCTACAAATTTGTGTCAAGTTATCCTTGCTATCTGGGTATTAGCTTATAACCAAGTCAATCCTACTTAAAGCATTTGTTACCCCAATGTTTCATATTCCTGATGTGTGCCTGCTGTACCATGTACTTGTACAAGAAACTATCCTGTTCTCTTTGTATTGCTTCCTTTATGTGAAATCCCTGATGTTCCTGATAGCCCCACTGCTTTCCTTAAAAAAAAAAACTGACCACACTGAGCAGGAGAACACACCCTGGTCAGTTCTCTAGCTATGCTGGGAGCTCAGTGTACTGTCCTCCAATAATCAGACTTTCCTGACATGCCCCTGCTGCACAGCCATTCGCTGGGAAGCTCAGTGTACTGCTGCTGCTCCTCCCCCATCTCTTATGCAGCTGAGAACAGAGGGAATGTGGTCTCTTATTAAAAAGGGGAAAAAATGTATTTATAATGTTTTTTTTTTTTTTATATGTATTCAAAAATGTTTTGCCTTTCATTTCTATTTTCAACTAAAAAACTATTTTCACCTTTTACAAGGTGATTGTTTACAATCATTTTAATGCAATATCATGAAGTCTCCCGTTACTTTTTATAGGGGAGCCTATTTAGAGGTCCTTCCCTCCCTGGCGGCGGTGGCCTGCCTGGTAGGGGGGCCAGTCCACTCAAAGTCTTTCATCCATGATCTCATCCGCACCTTCATTTATGGCCTAGAGCCCTACGGACGATATGAGTAACGATGACGCACAGGTATAACACAAAACTCACCAACATGAAATAGACCCGAAATCGTGCCTTGGTCTATCGTATGGTACACCAAAATAAGGGGCCATACCCTAGATAAGGAATGATAAAATAAGTAGCTATGGAATAATGTGAAATGAGTATTCAGTCTGGAGTAAGAATACTTAGAAGAAGCCCTAAAAAAGGGGAGGGCGGGTGGGTATCTCGCACAGGAAACCGACAAAGACCAGCGGCCTTTGGGCTGCTTAAATACCCTCCGGGCTCCTCCCATAACTTCAGGCCGGCACACCGGCCTTCCAATTAATCCTAGAGTTTTACTAGTTGAGGGATAGATTTGAATGGTCCTTATCCCCAGAACACCATGCACAATTTTACTTCTCTTCTGGCTGTCATCTCTTTGATATTATCATTTGTAATACTGCATGCTGTAATATGTTCATTGATGTTTTCCAATCTCATGTCTATGATGTTTATATGTGAAAATCAATCAAAAAATGCATTAAACATAACGCATTGTTTAGTAGTGGACCTTACAATATACTATTTCAGAGTCCATTAATAGCACTATGATGTAGTGTTTTTTGAAGTAGTCATGTCACTGAACATCAGACTTCTAATTCAAGATCCACACTGCTGGGGAAATAATACAATACAACATAATATAATACACTGCACCATTTGTCCTGAAATTGATTTCTCATAGTGCTTATTCAATAAGAATGTTGGCTGCCCTGGCTGACATTGAAGTAGCCATTCCATGGAAAACCTCCGTATCCTTATATAAAATTCTACAATGAACATATTGTACAGGAAGCCAGCAAGAATGTGAAAATCAAAGTTGATCTCATGTACACTTTACAATAGTAAAACCAAATGAATACTCGCTCAAGCAGCTGAAATGTTCATGTGTTTGAAATATATGTGCAGAATTTACATTCCATGTCTTGTTATCTCTCTGTCATTCCATGTGCTTATATAAAAATGAGAATAGACCCTTTATTATGTTATTTATAGCTAACAAACCTACCATATTATGATATTTCCTTGGAGCCTACCTTCATTAAGACATGGATCAGGATTAGTAGTCTTAGTTATGGTACAAACGTTTTGATTATGGTATATAGTACATTTGTATCTTACAATGTTACATATGTGAAACTTGTTATTACTGTCAATGTTTCGACATATTTTTGTACTCTTTTTGTACCACCTTTTGCACCTAATAAAATAGTTTGTAAACAAAAAAAAAAAAGACATGGATCAGGAGAATTTTTTTTATCTCTTTTTTTGCTCTCGCACAGACTTTCTGGACAACTTCACCTTTCAGCCTTCAGTTTATTTCTTGTACAAATCTGAGGGGCATGCTAGTATTAATATATAATCTTACAGTATGTGCTACCACACAATTTCATCTATGTTTATGTAACGCTATCAGTAACCAGTGCTGGCACATTTGGCTCTACTGATGCCCAATAGGTACATGTGAATGTCCCTGACCCAGGGGCGGACTGACCATTCGACCACTCGGGCACTGCCCGAGGGCCCCGAGCCACTAGGGGGCCCGTCAGGGTAGCCAGCCTAAGTAAAACCAGGGACAGTATGTAAAAAATCAGTTTTTTTTACATCTGTTTCTGAAATGTCCCTTACCGACATCCTTTTGGTCTAAAAATCCAGAGATTATAGCTGCCCCACCTCTCCAGTACCTTCTCAGCCAATAGAAGCATGTCTGTGTACACTGTGTGTACATGTATGTGATTGTATACTGTGTGTGTGTGTATACTGTGTGGCCCCATAATCTCTGATTGCCTGGGGGCCCCATAATCTCCTATTGCCCGGGGGCCCTATGAATTGACAGTCCGTCCCTGCCCTGACCCACTTACTTGGTGATAAATGTCCCAGGCACATTCCTTCTCAGGGTGAAAGTCCCTTTTTCCCAGGTTGTGGTGGATTAATTAAGGGCACAAGCCACTTTTAATACTTTTGCATGTTTTAATAATGCATGTGAATGAAGAGTGGGAAGGAGGGTGGAGGGAACAATGGATACCTGAGGGCTCCATTAACAATACACAGTCCCTGGTCCCATACATGGTCTCCTCACTAACACCAATCCTTCTGTCACAGAACTCTGCTGGATGGAATACATGTCATAAATGGGGCTCCTTGTCAACTGAGTATTCTCTGTATTCTCAGTCTAAGACCCCTTTCACACCGAGGGCGTTTTGCAGGTGATATAGCGTTAAAAATAGCGCCTGCAATCTGCCCTAAAACAGCTGCACCATTGTCTCCAGTGTGAAAGCCCAAGGGCTTTTACACTGGATCGGTGCGCTGGCAGGACATCAGGAAAATTTCGGCCAGCGGCTTCTTTGGAGCGGTGAAGGAGCGGTGTGTTTACCGCTCCTCCTCCGCTATTGCGGCGCATTGTGGGCGGTTTTAACCCTTTCTCGGCCCCTAGCGGCCGAAATGTGCCGCAAATCCGACAGTAAAACACAGCGTTTTACCACTGACGCTACGGTCGGCTTGGTGTGAAAGCCCTCTTAGAGTACAAGGCAGGACAGCAGTGGGAAGGTATATGTGGTGCTTCCCAGCTCCGTCTGTCACTCATCATCTCTGTGGTAGGACAACTGCAGCTTTGCTTCCCCAACAGCCAGTAGCACTTCATCTCTTCCTAGGGCTGCCACCTCATCCCTTTAAATCCGAACACATATGAATTACATTTCTGAGGCTAATTTGATGCAGATAAGGCACCAAGCGAGTTTAATTACCACCTTAATAAGCCACAGAACCTGTGTAATTAATATGTGTTCAGTTTTAAAGGGATAAGGTGGCAAACCTATCTCGGCCAACATCTTAGGGACACCTCCCAGGACAGGAGATCCCTCAACACTCCATACCTCTAGGCCCTAAGGCCTGAGGCCTAGATAAGTGGATCACACAGACATCCTCTCAGGGAAAGTCCCTATAGGAAAAGAGAGAGCAGGAAGTGATATATAATAGCTCTCCCAGCATGCACAGCAGGCTCCCCAGGCCTACTGATTGGCCAGGTATTAAATATCTATAATGTGCAGTAAATGCTGGAGAACACTCACACAGCATGTGACTGAGAATAATCACTGAACACTAAAGCCCAGTACACACAATCAGACTTTCCGATGGGAAATATTGGCTGTGAGGTTGTTGGCGGTAAGTCCGACCCTGTGTATGCTCCATCGGACAATTGTTGTCTGACTTTATGCCAACAAATGTGGCGCTAGCATGTTCTAAAATTTTCCGCCAACAAATGTGTGTTGGCGGACTTTCCGATTGTGTGTACACAAGTCCGTCGGACAAAAGTCCAAAGTATATTAAATTTACGACCCCATGGACTCCACCCACCATCCTTGGACAGACCATCCCCCTAAGCATAAAAGCCAAAAGTCTCGGAGTCATCTTTGATTCAGGATTGTCAATGGACGCACAAATAGGATCAGTAGTCAGCGGATCCTACCATCTTCTACGCCTGCTACGTAGACTCATCCCCTTCATTACAGAAAAGGAAAAAGCAATAGTAGTAGGAACAATCATCAACTCTCGACTCGACTACGCAAACTCACTCTACATAGGACTACCTAAATTCCAGATTGCACGCCTACAAGTCGTTCAAAACACGGCAGCAAGACTAGTCACGGGAAAAAAAACATGGGAATCCATCTCCCCCTCCCTGAGGATCCTACACTGGCTAACCGTAAAGGATCGGATCACATTCAAGACCCTCTGCCTGACCCACAAATGCACACAAGGAGATGCTCCTCAATACTTATGCGAAAAAATATAACACTACACTCCCAATCGCAACCTCCGATCAACCAACCAAAACCTCCTCCTCATCCTCAAGTCCTGGTACAAATCAAGGGGAGAACGAAGATTTGCAGTCCAAGGACCACGGCTATGGAACGCTCTACCTACAAACATCCGCTTGGAAGAAAACCATCAGTAATAAAAAAGTGGAGAAATCTGCGCTTGGAAAAAATTATATGACTAGAGCAGCTGGACACTATAGCTCAAGATACCGAACTAAACAAAAAAATGGGAACAGAAAGTGCAGCGCTCAAAATTAATAAGTATATAACTATATCTAAGATAGTGAAAGTGTACAGTGACAAACTAAGTTGGGACACCTAAAATTAATCAAATGTAACAAAAATTGTGTTAAATTAATACATGTGCATACAATGATAGTATGCACATAAAAAACATGAGCATGCAATAACATGAGTGAACAATTAGTAATGCATAAAAAAAAATCGCATAGAATTAGTGCATAAAAATCCAAAACAGCAAATAATATGATAAATAAATGTGATAAATTATTCCATGTGCATATAATGATATGCGCCTAAAAAAGCATGAGTGTACAAAGACATGGGTGAACAATTAATATTACAAAAAATCGCATGGAATTAGTGCAAGAAAATCAAAGTCCAAAACTCTCCCAAGATCAACTTATAAACGTGATAAAGGTGCATAAAATTGACCATGCAGTTCCCATCAAGATATCATAAAGTTTGAATGGAGGCTTACCAGATTCCTGGTCTTTAGTGCATGTATCCCATCAATCAGGATCCTCCAAGGGCAGGTGTCTCCCCTCCCAGCGGTGCAGCTTCCAGATTCCTGGTCTAATGAAGCATGCGTCAAAAGCCACCAGGTGCCGGTAATTTTCCTCCCATCAATCAGATCCAAGAGGGGCACCAAAAAATACAAAAAGACGGTACAACACGATTTGGAGGTCTTTTTGTATTTTTTGGTGCCCCTCTTGGATCTGATTGATGGGAGGAAAATTACCGGCACCTGGTGGCTTTTGACGCATGCTTCAGGGGAGACACCTGCCCTTGGAGGATCCTGATTGATGGGATACATGCACTAAAGACCAGGAATCTGGTAAGCCTCCATTCAAACTTTATGATATCTTGATGGGAACTGCGTGGTCAATTTTATGCACCTTTATCACGTTTATAAGTTGATCTTGGGAGTTTGTCACTGTACACTTTCACTATCTTAGATATAGTTATATACTTATTAACCACTTCAGCCCCGGACCAATTGTCAGCTTAAGGACCAGAGGTCTTTTTTCAATTTCGCACTGCACTACTTTAACTGGTAATTGTGCGGTCATGCAATTTTGTAACGAAACGAAATTTGCGTCCTTTTCTTCCCACAAATAGAGCTTTCTTTTGATGGTATTTGATTGCCTCTGTGATTTTTATTTTTTGCGATATAAACGGAAAAAGAGCGAAAATTTTGAAAAAAAAAGAGATTTTCTACTTTTTGTTATAAGAAAAATCTAATAAACTCAATTTTAGTCAAACATTTGGGCCAAAATGTATTCAGCCACATGTCTTTAGTAAAAAAAATGCCAATAAGCGTATATTTATTGGTTTGCGCAAAAGTTATAGCGTCTACAAACTAGAGTACATTTTCTGGAATTTACACCGCTTTTAATTTATGACTGCCTATTTCATTTCTTGAGGTGCTAAAATGGCAGAGAAGTACAAAACCCCCCCAAATGACCCCATTTTGGAAAGTAGACACCCCAAGCTATTTGCTGAGAGGCATGTTGAGCCCATTGAATATTTTTTTTTTTAGTCCCAAGTGATTGAATAAAGACAAAAATAAAAAAGAATTTTTTTTTTCTTCAAAAAGTTGTCACTAAATGATATATTGCTCACACATGCCATAGTTATATGTGGAATTGCACCCCAAAATACATTTTGCTGCTTCTCCTGAGTATGGGGATACCACATGTGTGGGACTTTTTGGGAGCCTAGCCGCGTACGGGGCCCCGAAACCCAAGCACCGCCTTCAGGATTTCTAAGGGTGCAAATTTTTGATTTCACTCCTCACTACCTATCACAGTTTCGAAGGCCATAAAATGCCAAAATAGCACAAAACCCCCCCAAATGACCCCATTTTGGAAAGTAGACACCCCAAGCTATTTGTTGAGAGGCATGGTGAGTATTTTACAGCTCTCATTTGTTTTTGAAAATGAAGAAAGTAAAGAAAAAAATTTTTTTTTTTTTTTCTTTTTTCAATTTTCAAAACTTTGTGACAAAAAGCGACATCTGCAAAATACTCACAATACCTCTCAGCAAATAGCTTGGGGTGTCTACTTTCCAAAATGGGGTCATTTTGGGGGGTTTTATGCCATCTGGGCATTCCATGGCCTCCGAAACTGTGATTGGCAGTGAGAAGTGAAATAAAAAAATTACTCCCTTAGAAAGCCTGAAGGCGGTGCTTGGTTTTTGGGGTTCCGTACGCAGCTAGGCTCCCAAAAAGTCCCACACATGTGGTATCCCCGTACTCAGGAGAAGCAACAGAATGTATTTTGGGGTGTATTTCCACATATGCCCATGACATGTTTGAGCAATATATCATTTAGTGACAACTTTTTGTAAAAAAAAATATATATATTTTTTTTTTTTCATTATTCAATCTCTTGGGACAAAAAAAAAAAAATATTTAATGGGCTCAACATTGCTCTCAGCAAATAGCTTGGGGTGTCTACTTTCCAAAATGGGGTCATTTGGGGGGGGTTTGAACTGTCCTGGCATTTTATGCACAACATTTAGAAGCCTATGTCACACGTCACCCACTCTTCTAACCACTTGAAGACAAAGCCCTTTCTGACACTTTTTGTTTACATGAAAACATATTTTTTTTTTGCAAGAAAATTACGTTGAACCCCCAAACACTATATATATTGTTAAAGCAAAGGCCCTACAGATTAAAATGGTGGGTGTTGCATTTTTTTTTTCCACACAGTATTTGCGCAGCGATTTTTCAAACGCATTTTTTGTGGAAAAAATACACTTTTTTTTATTTTAATGCACTAAAACACACTATATTGCTCAAATTTTTGATGAAATAAAAAATATGATCTTAGGCCGAGTACATGGATACCAAACACGACATGCTTTAAAATTGCGCACAAACACGCAGTGGCGACAAACTACATACATTTTTAAAAGCCTTTAAAAGCCTTTACATGATACCACATTAGATTCACGGAGGAGGTCTACTGCTAAAATTACTGCCCTCGATCTGACCTTCGCGGTGATACCTCACATGCATGCTGCAATTGCTGTTTACATATGACGCCAGACCAACGCTTGTGTACGCCTTTGCGCAAGAGAAGGGGGGGCAGGGGTGCTTTTTTTTTTTTTTTTTTGTTTTTTTTTTTTTTTATTTATTTAGCTTTTTTATTCTATTTTTAAACTGTTCCTTCCATTTTTTTTCTTTGTTATGATTTTTATTGTTATCTCAGGGAATGTAAATATCCCATATGATAGCAATAGGCAGTGACAGGTACTCTTTTTTTGAAAAAATTGGGGTCTATTAGACCCTAGATCTTTCCTCTGCCCTCAAAGCATCTGACCACACCAAGATTGGTGTGATAAAATGCTTTCCCAATTTCCCAATGGCGCGGTTTATATCCGGGAGGGGGGACATTCCCTCCTACTGCTTGTAAAAGCAGTCTAGAGGCTAATTACCCGCTAGAATTGCTTTTACATGAAAGCCGATCACTGGCTGAAAAGAATGATACCAAGATGATACCTAAACCTGCAGGCATCATTCTGGTATAACCATTCAAAGTCCAGCAACATACTGGACATATATTGTAATCTTTTTTTTTTTCATGCAGCCTCTTGGCTGAACGAAAAAAAGAGATTGATTGGTGGGTATGCCCACCATTAGAATACCTCCCTTCATCCACCCACTTCTAATGATGGGCATACATGCACCATTTATATATGCCGATGCATGGGGGCATCCTCCCGCAAAAGTTATGCCGTGTACACACGGTCGGAATTTCGACCGTATGTACGTGGCATTAGGAGCCAATCGCTCCTCCGCCCCCCCTGCTGCCCCCATGCTTCGGCACATATGCTCTTTTTTTTAACTGTGGTGGTGAAATCACCTCCTACAGTGTTGGAGTCGCGGCTTTATGTATCGTGGGAGCAAACGCTGTTGCTGTCAAGATAAATAAATCCGCGCTGCAACTGAATGGCGCACCTGAAAACAAAAAAATGCTTAACACTAAAACACAGTAAACAAAATTACATACCTGAAAAGCAAGCATGATAAAACATAATAAAACATTGCAGAATAGAATGGAGTAAAAAAAGAGCAACAATAGAGAGAGAGAGAGAACAATAAAACGACAACTATTTTTGTTTTTTTTATTTTTTTGAGATTCACAGGTAAAAAAGCTCCTGACTGTTAGCGACTGAATCAAAACGCTACCACAAAAAAAATGTTAGCGATCGCAGGGATCAGGCCTGACTCTGCGAACACTGCAGTTATGTGTGCTTAGTGTTTTGTAAGTGACAGTGATCGATCGATACTGCACTTGGGTGGGTGGGCTGGGCTGGGCTGGGCGGGGGGGAAAACGCAGGTGCTAGCAGGTATCTGGGCTGATCCCGCTAACAATGCGTTTTTTTGGAACCCTAAACTGCTGGGACGCTAGTATAGATCTGATCAGATCAGATATTGATCTGTTCAGATACTATACCACTAAGGGAGGTGTATGCTTTGCGCGTGGGTGTTTGCGGTACTGGCACTAACCTGGGGCGACGCAGACCTTATTTGACCCTAAAACCTAATTGATATCACCCGCCGGGCGATCAGGGGGTTAAACCGTTATTGGGTAATAAATGGCGGGTGCCCTGACAGTATAAAAAACAAGCTAACTAACCAGCGTCACCCGTAACAGTAATACAAAAAAAAACTGGTTACCTAGCGACACTAATGCAGCGATCAGAAAAACGATCGCTTAGTGACACTGGCAAAAGGGGGTGAAAGGGTTAACTAGGGGCAATCAGGGGGTTAAACCTTTATTAGGTAATATATGGGGGTACCTGACGCTATATAAAAACCTGACGGGGAACCTAAATAACGAAATAACTAACTGGCTAACCAGCGTCACCAGTGACATTTTATACGGTGATCACTGGTGAAAGGGTTAACTCTAGGGGCAATCAGGGGGTTAAAACCTTTATTTAGGTTGTAATATGGGGGTACCTGACCTATAAACCTATTTATGAACCTATATAAACATGGCGGTTAACCTAAAAAAAAAAAACTGGTTACCTAGCGACACTAATGCAGCGATCAGAAAAACGATCGCTTAGTGACACTGGCAAAAGGGGGGTGAAAGGGTTAACTAGGGGCAATCAGGGGGTTAAACCTTTATTAGGTAATATATGGGGGTACCTGACGCTATATAAAAACCTGACGGGGAACCTAAATAACGAAATAACTAACTGGCTAACCAGCGTCACCAGTGACAGTTATACGGTGATTACTGGTGAAAGGGTTAACTCTAGGGGCAATCAGGGGGTTAAAACCTTTATTTAGGTTGTAATATGGGGGTACCTGACCTATAAAACTATTTATGAACCTATATAAAACATGGCGGTTAAAATAAAAAAAAAATGGTTACCTAGCGACACAATGCAGCGATCAGAAAAACGATCGCTTAGTGACACTGGCAAAAGGGGGTGAAGGGGTTAACTAGGGGCAATCAAGGGGGTTAAACCTTTATTAGGGGGGGGGTAGGGGGCTACCTAGGACCTAAAACTAACTGCCCTGACAGTTATTACAGTCACACTGACACTAAATGCAGTGATCAGTAAATAAATGATCACTGCAATTAGTGACACTGTGACTGGGGGGGGAGGGGGTGATCTGGGGGGTGATCAGGGGGTGACAGGGGGGTGGAATATGTGCCTAACTGTACTGGTGTCAGTGTAGTGTTGTGCACTAACCTGTACATGTTCGCCGCTCGGCGTCTCCGGTCACATAGACCGGCGCACCGAGCGTGACATCACTTCCGCCTTCCTGTCTATACAATAGACAGGAAGGGGAAGCTTTTCATTCGCCAGGAGCGATCGCGAGGGGGTGGCCAGAAACCACTGGCCGTCCCCTCGTCCCGGATCGCTCCTGAAGCGATGCCGACCGTCCCCGCCGGCGGAGGGGGGTCCGATCGGACCCCCCAACCGCCGGAAGAATGTCACGTACAGGTACGTGATTCTGCCTGTACGTGCCATTCTGCCGACGTATATCTACATGGGGCGGTCGGCAAGTGGTTAATTTTGAGCGCTGCACTTTCTGTTCCCAAGAAAACCATCAGGCCTTTAGGAAAAAACTCAAGACCCACCTATTCTAAGAAGGAATCAATGCAGGTCGGATCAAGCACCACGAGGCAATTCAGTTCACAGTTGCAGTGCTATACAAATCATTCATTCATTCAAGTGCAAACACGCATACTCAGAAGCAGAAGCAGTCATTCTTGTAAACTAGCATTTGTAATAGAGAATTAACATTCGTGACGCGGCAAATTATGAAATCTCCAAATGCAGCGCACATTTTCTTCTTCTTTAATGGGATAATAATGAAGCTGCTTTGCTGGTGATACTGCTTTTTTTAATTTTATTTGGGCAAGTTACCATTATCCTGTAGTTTTTAAGATCAAAGATACAACTATGTTGGTGTCCCTTGTCAATTTTACATTGTATTTTTTTAAATGTAACTGCCTACTCCCAAACTGTCATTTGAAGTAAAACACATAGCCAAGTATTATTCTCCACATTTTTTTTTATTGTGCATTAAAAACAGAAAACAAATAAAATTAGACATGCTATCTGCCAATACAACTTAATCAAAAAGTGCATTCTATGCATCCAAAAATATAGAAAATATACCAAATCAAATCATTATTCAACCAAAAAAATAATGTCAAAGCAATAACTCCAAGGCCAATAATAAATAGCACGTTATCTCCTCCAATTCCGCAACATGCCTGGTTGACAAACGTCCGTTCAGAAACAAACTGAAAAGCGCTAAATGAAAAACGCAAAAAGCAAAGCGCGAATCAACACTCACCAAACTTCTACTAACACAAAATTAGCAGAAGGAGCCCAAAGGGTGGCGCTAAAGAGCTGAAAAACTATGTAGTACGTCACTACGTTCGTAATTGTTGGCCAACATTTGCAAGACAAATTTGAGCCAACACCCTTCGGACAAAATTCCACGGTTTTGTTGTCGGAAAGTCTGATCGTGTGTACGAGGTATTAGAGTGCACAGCCAGCACACAGCTAAGCTGACTAACACTACACTAACAGATCACAATACACAGCAAAAAAAATTTAGGAGATCACTAAATCCATACATTTATAGAATATATTATTTTGAATGCTTGTATTTTATTACAGTTAATTCTTTTTTTTTTTCTTAAACTATTTTAAACAGATCACTGTTATTTTAGTTTTGCCGTTAAGAGGCAGACCTCTGTACTGTTAAAAACCAGAGTGTTGTAGAAGTTTTGAAATGAGAACATCTGATTATCTGTTCTTTCTTTTTAATCTGTTACTGTAGATTTGTCTGGGTTTTAATGTAAACTGTGTCACAGCTGGTAATGTTCTTTAATGCAGTACTAAGACCCTAAGGAGAGATGAGCAAACCCAGATCACACTGATTTGCCAGATACTGATATCATTAAATGTTTTCTGATTTAGGCACGTATTTCATGCCATTTCAGTTTAAAGTGACCTTTAGTGAGCATCCCTATGTTGCCCGTGTACTCTCATTTTCACCTGTATCTCCACTTTTCTACAACCATTCATGTTATATAATTCATGAATAACGAATCATATTCATTATTCTTTAAGTGAAAACCCTCTGCAGATGAAAATATTCACTCTTTAATAAAAAAAGGAAAGGTAATCACATAGCAGCATAAAGAGACAAGCAGACACGAACAGCGCTGATCTCCTGAGTAAACATGATGATGTTAGTGTATTGTTATCCAATACATGAGCAGCCAGAGAGAAACAGTAAAAAATTGTTTGTCAGAGGTGAGTGCTTTAGTGCACATACAAGAGTAAGCAGGATAAACAAAAACTATGTTATCCATGTATAGGGAGAGTTCATTACATCCTAGATTAGTCATGAAAGAGACGTCTGTTTGCATTATTTTAATTACCATACAAGGACAACTACAATTGACAATAAAGACAATGGGGGGGTCAAAGCATAGTCTCTCAGGAAGGATAACATGAAGATTAAATACTGTGTGTAGCTACGGGTAGTTGTAACCAGCGGTCCCAGATCTTTTTGTAGTTAGTTGGGAACCCTCTATTTATGTATATCAACTTTTTAAAAGATAGAGTGTTATTGATTTCCAGGCTTGAAGTGTCGGGAAGAGGGCCTGCATCTAGCTGTTTGCTATTAACTTCCTAGCTGTAAATTACAGTGTCGGGGAGAGGGCCTGCATCCAACTTCCTAGCTGCTAATAAGGTGCATTAATGTGGTCATGAATTTATCCGAATCAGGGTCAAGATAAAGCCCTAACAGGCATTTGGGGTTTAGGGATAACAGTGACACTATTTTGTCATGTAGGAACTGTTCAACCTGTGACCAGAATACCTGGATCTTAGGGCAATTCCATAGGTGGTGACTAAATGTGCCAGGTTCAATCGAGCACATTGGACATAGTAGACTATACATTGAATGGAATTTGGCATGGAAAAAATGGAGCATATTCTGTGTAGGAAATAGAGCTGCGTGAGGTAGTCAGATAGCTTGGGAGATACCAGTTTACAGTTATCCAGCACTTTGCTCTATTCCTCATCGTCTACTCCTCCTGCATCTGATTCCCAATGGGGTTTGGGGGTATAGGCAATTTGCGAGGCCGATGGAGTGCATAGAATGTTATAGAATGTTGAAATCAGTTTGCTTCCTGCTATCACCTCCATTATGAATATATGTATGGGAACAGAGTACCTGCCGTGAATTGGGCTTGTAAGGCATGGTGGAGCTGGAGATAACAAAATAACATAAAATTGGGTAGTGCAAATTCGTCCTTCAGCATCTGGAAGGATTTCATCCCTCTATTATCAATATCATGAAAAATATAGTGTCGCCCCTTAGAGGCCCACAGATCGAAGTCAGGTACTGTTATGAGCTCTGTTTTTGTGCCAAAGGGGGAGAAGCTGTGAATCATTTGGGAATTAGATTTAGGCAGGTTCAGGTTCCAAATCCTTTTATGGTGGTATAGAAGACTAGTATGGTTATCGGTAGTATAGGATCCCTGGATACCTCTAAGTACATCACAAAATTGATGAGGGTGAGCAGGCACAGATGGTTCGCACACCAGGGACAGGTAACGGAGGAGGTCAGATTTATGAACATGGTACAAATGGGACAGTTTAACAGCCAGATAATACATTCTGAAATCTGGTAACATGGAACCCCACCCCCAAAGTTGTTGGATTTTTAAATATACTCCAGGATAACTTATGCCTGTTATTACCCCAGACAAAGGATTGAAGTATGGCACTCATGGTCTTGAAGTATTTGAGGGGTATGTATGTACAGTAATTACACTGTTTAGTTGTGCTTGCCCTGCTGAGTCTGTACTTTCGGGAGGGTAAGGGTTAACTCTGCTGGCCAGGTTTTCCCAGGCTTTTTGGGGAAGTACTGCCTTCCAGCTACAGTAATGGGTATTGAAAATATAGTGTGAACTGTTTATGTGTTATTCTTCAACAACGTCGGTATAGAATGTTTAGTGCTATTCAACTTGGCCTGGTCTGAAGTTACTTGAGAACAATCTTAAAGAGGTGCAATGCATGTATGGCGCTTCACAAGAACAGGGATTAATAAGGGGACAAGACAAGATAGAGAAGATGCTGTACAAATGTCTAACGTGCAGTGAAGCTATTTGGAGGAGGCTATATTGCTGTGGCTAATGACTATAGTACTAGCGTCGGGTGCATAAGCAGTCAGACAGTCGGGAAGTAGTGACTTGGCAAAGGTGATGGAGGCCCTGGTAGTGACTGAGCTTTTGTGCTCAGACTCCTTTCCTAGTGACCGGAACCCCAATACTGGGTCCAACATCATGGTACCGGGCATCCTAGGGAACTAGCCTGTCAGTCAAGAAAGATGGAGTGAGGCCTTGGGAGAAGAGTAAGCCTGGGTTATGTACAGCTTTTTAGTATTCAGGTTAAAAATATGAATCAATGTCACTGGGAGGTTACTGGGCTGGTGGAATCCAATACAAGCTCAGCGGTACCCGCTTAAAAATGTTGCACAGCTAAAGTGAGAGAAGAATAAGATGTGTATTGATAAACTGTTATCCGTAGTGCATAGAGTGTAATGAGGAACTGATGTCTGTAATGAACAATGGGAAGTGTTACAGAAGTTTTTCAACAGTGAGTTGCTGGCCCGGTGGTGCACCAAGTTGGAAGAAAGCACCCTGTCACAGGCGACTGGATCAGCTCCCTAGACCCTTCTTCTTATGTGTAAAGATCCAATTTATATTTTCCAATAATCATGTATACTAATACCTCTTTCATGAAAGTTAATTTGCACTTTAATACCAGGATTTGGGATATTCTATGTAAAAATAAAGGTTTTATTCTGTAACGGCCAAACCGTAGAATGTTTGCATTGTGAATGTTTAGTTGTGTGTTGACTAGTTAATCTGGAGATGTGTGTTCTTTTATATATTTTTCACTATTGTGGTTCAGATTACTTTGTTTGCATTTCTTTGTAAAACTGTATATCCCAATGTGAGTTAACTTTACTATTTAGTTGTGCTTGCCCTGCCAAAGTGGTACTCCCTGGGAGGTAAGGGCTAACTCTGCTGGCCAAGGTTTCCTGGGCTTTTTGGGAAAGTACTGCCCTCTGCTGGGGAAAACACAAAAAAAAGAGAACCACCAATTGGTGGCACTGCAGTAAGTAAGACTGCTGGAGGTATGGTTTGAGGTCTCCCCATTTAAGGTATGACTACCTCATGGGGCACTTACGTCACCCCGGAGAACATCTATGGGGCACTTAACAGAACA
The DNA here is from genome assembly GCA_028564925.1 of Lithobates sylvaticus. Lineage (NCBI taxonomy): Eukaryota > Metazoa > Chordata > Amphibia > Anura > Ranidae > Lithobates > Lithobates sylvaticus. Next base: position 129,618,669 of record CM053030.1, on the reverse strand, counting down.
TGTACAGGAATGTGTATTGAAGATATTGCGTGAACCGTTTATTTGTTATACTTCAACAACTTTAGTAAAGAATGTTTATTGTTATTCAACTTGGCCTGGTCTAAAGTTACTTGAGAACAATCTTAATCTTAATGCATGTATGGCACATCACAAAGAACAGGGCTTAAAAGGGGACAAGACAAGGTAGAGAAGATGCAGTACAAATGTCTAACCTGCCATGAAACAATTCGAAAGAGGCTATATTGTTGCTGCTAATGGCTACAGTACTAGTGTTGAGTGCATAAGCAGCCAGCCGGTCGGGAGGTGGTAATTTGGCAAAGGTGATGGGGGCCCTTGTTTTAATGGAGCTTTTGTTCTTTAGGCTCCTTACCTAGTGACCAGAACCCAATACTGGGTCAACATCGTGGCACGGGGCATCCTAGAGACCAAGCCTGGGAGTCACAGAAGATGGAGTGAGGCCTCAGGAGTAAGCCCGGGTTATGTACAAGCTTTCTATAATTGAAGTGAAATATATGAATTAATGTCATGAATTATTGGGAGTGAGGTGACAGGTTATTGGGCTAGTGGGCAAGCTCAGCGATACCAGCTAAGAAATGTTGCACAACTAAAGTAAGAGAAGAATATGACGTATATTAATAAACTGTTATCCATAGTGCATAGAGTTTAATAAGAAACTGATTTCCGTAATCAATAATGGGAAATGTTACAATAGTTGGACCATGGACTACAAGGAGTTAATTTTGTATACCTGTGGAGAAGCATTGCTTCTAGGTTGGAGTGCTGCCTTAAATGCCAGTCTAGTGTCTTACCTCAGACCACCTTTTAGGGGCACTAATGAGTGTTTCTTCTAGTTCTGCCCACATACTTATGACAAATTTTATAGATCAGATGGTAAGGACAATTAAATCGGTATGTAAGTCACTAAAGTATATCCAGGAGGAGACATCAGAGAAGAAAGATAGGCAGCCAGAAAATATCAGCAGAAATGTATTTCAGTTCATAAAATGGGCAGCACTGGCATGGCTGATGTTGCTGGTTGCTCTCAGAGTAACAGGCAAGCTTGGAAAGCAGTACTACTGGTCTAAAAATCTTTCTTAATACTGCAAAACACATTTTCACAGATATGTTCTCTAAACACCTTACTAGACTTGTGTACAGCTGATAAAAGGTCAGACACATGAAAACCCCATAGAGAGAATATGTTTCTCTGTTTCTCCAGGATGTGAAATGTAACCCTATGTGAGCCATAGTGGGAAAATGTGTGAATTGAAGTGCATATTCACACTGTGAATTGTTCGGTGAGATTGAATCAGGCCAGTCATTGATGGAGTATATTTTAAGAACCTCACATCAGTAACCCTAAGTTTAGCCATGTAATGTGCAGTAGGTGAAGCAGAGTATCAGACAGATTACAGTCTGTTACATTATGTCTCTCTCTGTAAAAAACACACAGTTAGGATAATTGGATTTGTCTCTCGGCTAAGAGCTGGCAAGTCCCCTATTACAATTTTCTTTTAGACTAATGGCACATTTCCATATACAATGCACACATTTGTATTTAGGAATTCAGTGTTTAGTCAGAAGCTATGCTAGGGACAGACATACAGTGCCTTGCAAAAGTATTCACCCCCCTTGGCTTTTTACCTATTTTGTTACATTGCAGCCTTTGGTTCAATGTTTTTTTAATGTGAATTGTATGTGATTGATCAGAACACAATAGTCTAAGTTGGCGAAGTAAAATTAGAAAAATCAGGAAAAAAATCTGAAAAATCTGAAAAAAATTATAATTGGCATGTGCTTATGTATTCACCCCCTTTATTATGAAGCCCATAAAAAGATCTGGTGCAACCAATTACCTTCAGAAGTCACATAATTAGTGAAATAATGTCCCCCTGTGTGCAATCTGAGTGTCACATGATCTGTCATTACATGTACACACCTTTTTGAAAGGCCCCAGAGTCTGCAACACCTAAGCAAGAGGCACCACTAACCAAACACTGCCATGAAGACTAAGGAACTCTCCAAATAGTAAGGGACAATGTTGTTGAGAAGTACAAGTCAGGGTTAGGTTATAAAAAAATATCCAAATCTTTGATGATCCCTAGGAGCACCATCAAATCTATCATAACCAAATGGAAAGAACATGCACAACAGCAAACCTGCCAAGAGAAGGCCACACACCAAAGCTCATGGACCAGGCAAGGAGGGCATTAATCAGAGAGGCAGCACAGAGACCTAAGGTAACCCTGGAGGAGCTGAAGAGTTCCACAGCATAGACTGGAGTATCTGTACATAGAACAATAATAAGCCGTATGCTCCATAGAGTTGGGATTTATGGCCAGAAGAAATCAAAAAACAAAATGGCACGAGTTTGCGAAAAGGCATGTGGGAGACTCCCAAAATGTATGGAGGAAGGTGCTCTGGTCTGATGAGATTAAAATTGAACTTTTTGGCCATCAAAGAAAGCGTTATGTCTGGCGCAAACCCAACACATCACATCACCCAAAGAATACCATCCATTTTTCAGCAGTCGGGACTGGGAAACTGGTCAGAGTAGAGGGAAAGATGGATGGTGTTAACACAGGGATATTCTTGAGCAAAACCTGTACCACTCTGTGTGTTATTTGAGGCTAGGACAAAGGTTCACCTTCCAGCAGGACAATGATCCCAAACACACTGCTAAAGCAACACTTGAGTGGTTTAAGGGGAAACATTTAAATGTGTTGGAATGGCCTAGTCAAAGCCCAGACCTCAATCCAATAGAAAATCTGTGGTCAGACTTAAAGATTGCTGTTCACAAGCGCAAACCATTCAACTTGAAGGAGCTGGAGCAGTTTTGCAAGGAGGAATGGCCAAAATCCCAGTGGTAAGATGTGGCAAGCTCATAGAGACTTATCCAAAGGGACTTGGAGCTGTGATAGCCGCAAAAGGTGGCTCTACAAAGTATTGAGGGGGTGAATAGTGAATAGTCATGTACATTTACCTTTTCTGTTATTTTGTTCTATTTGTTGTTTGCTTCACAATAAAAAAATAAAAAAATCTTTAAAGTTGTGGGCATGTTCTGTAAATTAAATGATGCAAGTCCTCAAACAATCCATGTTAATTCCAGGTTGTGAGGCAACAAAACACGAAAAAATGCCAAGGAGGTGAATACTTTTGCAAGACACTGTATATTCAGGATGCATTGATGATAGATAGATAGATAGATAGATAGATAGATAGATAGATAGATAGATAGATAGATAGATAGAGTGACAGACAGCCCCTGTCAGTTGTCGATGGTGTGTATCTGCCACATGGAATTTTGAGGTTCATAAGGTAAATGGGTGGCAGGAGAGGTCTGTAGCAGGGCGCAAGGGGCCACACCTTGCTTCTCACCTGGGGTATAATTTGTCATCGCTGGGCTAATATGGGTTGGTGCTGAGAAAGGAGACAAGCAAGCTGTGAGGGAACATGTCTGCAGGACTGGAGCAGACCCAATGAGGTTTATTTACTAGCCAAGTAGGCTTAAAACTGTTTTGCTGGACTTTTGTTTTTGGACCATGTTTACTACCCCTGCGGGGGAATCCTTTGGTTTGCTGTACATGCTGACCAATACACACAGGCAGGCAGCCCTTTAACCTTACATGCGGCTTGGATTACCTCTTTGAGAACTCTCCACTTTAAGCTGAACCTCACAATAGATAGACAGAGAGGTAGGTAGACAGAAAGACTGACAGTAAGTTGTAATCGCCAATACAGAATATGCAACTTTTCTTCATAAATCTACAGGTATTGCAATTTTGTAGATTTCCTATATGGCACATGTTTGCCAGCTAGTCCTTTGTAACTTTTACACAAGTTCCTTTTTTTTCTCTATTACTGTATTGAGCAGAGATTATGGGAATGTTGTTAACTTTATCACCAGTCTTAAAGTCACTCTTGTCATTCTTATCGGCATACCAAGGATTACGTAGTATCTTTTTTATTTCATCAGCCACAGGGCATTAATTGGCTGTGAAACATATTGAGTCAATCTGTCCCTGTCTCACTGTGAGAACAGCGTCAGGACAAGCTTTGATATATGTTTCTATCTCTAGTTTGACAGACATATAATTGTCTAGCTGGGCAGTGATAATCGAGAAGGATAAACAGAGATGCTTTTTAGATTCAATATCCAACAATAATAACATCTCATATTTTTAAGGAATTTTGTTTGGAACTAGCTATTTTAAAGTGGTATTGAAGTAAGATCCTAGTGGTCTCTTCTGTCATACATGGCTCTTCTGGCCTGTAATGCAGCATACACATGCTCGGAATAATGCTGCGTACACACGCCCGGAATTCCAGACAACAAATGTGCGATGGCAGCTTGTTGTCAGAAATTCCGACCGTGTGTATGCTCCATCGAACATTTGCTGTCGGAATTTCCGACACGCATGCTCGGAATCAAGCAGAAGAGCAGCACTGGCTATTGAACTTAATTTTTCTCGGCTCGTCAAACGTCTTGTACGTCACCGCGTTCGTGACATTCAGAATTTCTGACAACATTTGTGTGAAAGTGTGTATGCAAAACCAGTTTAAGCCAACATCCGTCGGAAAAAAATCCAGGATTTTGTTGTCGGAATGTCCAAGCGTGTGTACGCGGCATTAGTGATAATGTAATCTAAGCTGCACATACTCAGATCACATTTCCAACACCCTCACTGTGCCATCTTGATGTGACACCCATGCGCATGTGTAGGAGTGACATCACTGTGGCCCTGCAATATAAAGCGGTAGTAAACCGCATCCAAAAAAATTAATCATAATGTGCTAGTATGCAACGCAGTATATGGTATTTTGAGACTTGGTTAGTGATGTAGCGGAGGGCATAGTTGTGGATGGCTTTGTAAGTTATTGTTAGTATTTTGAATTGAACTCATTGGATGAGTGGCAGTCAATGATGGGATTGGCAGAGAGTGGGAGCAGATACTGAATGGTTGCTAAGGTGGATGATGGACTGAAGGGGGGACAGCCTATGTAAAGGTAATCCAGTGAGGAGGGAGTTGTAGTAGTCAAGGCGAGAGATAACCAGGGGGTGATTTAAAAGCTTTGTGGTGTCATTAGCAAGTGGCTAATAACATATTTTGGAGATGTTGTGGAGGTTGAGGCGGCAAGCTTTGGACAGTGATTGGATGTGGAGCCGAAAGGATAGTTCAGAGTCCAGGTTTACACCTAGCACCCTGGTTAGGTGTAAACCTAGCACCCTGACGGGTTGGCTGCTGACCCATAGAAGAGAGTATTTGGATCCTGGGGAATACCCCAAATAGGATAAAATATACTTAGTTGAATACAATGTAAGTTGAAGTTTAATCTAAGATCCTGATTAGGAATTGTGCTCCATCATGATACGATTACTGGCTAGTGCTGCTTTTGTTGGCCCCTGTGTCTGCCCATTTTTAACAGTTCTTTCTCAATACAAATAACATGTGGCTATACTAAAGCTCTTATAGATATCCCAGGTCGAACCTGAAGAATCAGACCAAGTTGTTAATGAAACACTTTGAAGATGGGATGCTATTCCAAATTTGCCAGGAGTACGCCATGCATACAATATATGACTACAGTAGTTGGACAGGGCTGTGGTTCATATGTACTGTCAGCAGCTTATCAGGGCTCTGCTCTATGTACTTAGCATAAGCACTAGTAAAAACAGGAAGTTTCAATCCCTCCAATTCTATTTAATAACAGGATAAGATGGGATAGGAAATAAGGTGTAAAAGAGATCAGCTTAAAGTGTATGCAAAACACTAACAACGAATGTTTCTTATTTGCTCCCTTTGTGTATGCTTAGAAAACCAATATAAGTATTTTGTTATATGTTATAAATACTGTATATAGCCCTACAGAACAAACAGACAGTGCACAGTCTACAACATAGTACTACCCAAGCATCATAGGACAGACCTTTGGCTGGGATGCCTTTATTGCTTCTGGTGGACTTCCTGATTGAAGCCGCTTGTGGCCTGGTTTCTTCTTTTATAGTGTTTGGATTATCTGTGTTCATTTCTATTTCTGTGTCACTTTCTTGCTTATCTTCATGAGACACTGATGTGGAATTTCCCTCAGTTTGAAGTGTTTGTGTTAGTTCATGACATTTTGAACACACTGAAGTTTTATTAACAATTACACTTCTACTGGTGGTTACCTTGTTTGTGTCTTGGTGTAGAATTCTGTATCCCTATTGAGATTCAATGTACCCCACAAGTACACCTTCCTTTGTGCAAGCATCTAATTTTGTACATTTTTGGGATGTGCACATAGGCTTTGCTTCCAAACATTTTCAGATGGTTCAAATTCTTGGCTTTTCACATTGAGTTTTCTTAATTGATTTACCTGGTAGTCAATTTTAGAGATAGCATGCGGTCATAATTGCCTTTCTCCAGTATGCGGTTGGCAAATCTGTATCAAACAACATGGTTCTTCCACTATCACATATAGTACGGTTCATTGTTTCTGCAACCCCATTTTGTTCTGGGTTGTATGGTACAGTAGTTTGAAATATTATGCAATGCATTCTGAGAATTGGCTGTGTGTATCACCTTTATTTTCAGTTCCATTGTCTGTGCGCAATACAATCAGCATTTTGCCATATTTGTTGCTTACTTGAGCCAAATACTGATCAGATTTCTCTAATATTTCACTTTTGTTTTGTAACAGATATAGTGGTTGATTTACTAACGGTAAATCTAAATGTAAAGGTACTAAAGGTAAAGGTAGTCTGTGCACTGCAAGTGCACCCGCAATTGCACTGCAAATGCAGTTGCCCTAGATCTGAGGGGAACATGCAAGGTAAATAAAAAAAAATGCATTTTTGCTTGCACATGATTGGATGATAGAAATTAGCACAGCTCCCCCTCATTTCAGAGCTTTCCCTCAGATCTAGAGCAACTGTACTTGCAGTGGACTTGTAGTGCACAGTATATTTGCCTTTAGTAAATCAACCTCATAGTGTAGTACACCGGGAGTAACCCTCTATAAAAGTGAAAAAATACCTCTTTTTTTCCTGGAGTTAATTTTTCCATTGGACCACAAATATCTGAATCAATTAAGTCAAGAGGTTTTATGTCCAGAGGTTTCTTAGCTCTGCTGTTACTCTGCTTTGAAAAGGCTTTTCTTGTCATTTTTCCTTTTATGCAGCTGGTGCATTTCATTGTTTGATCACATGGACTAATTTGTATTCTACTTACATAGTCATTCTCAGTTTCTTTATTGTGTCAGGACTTCTGTGCCCAAGTTATCTGTACCATGTGTGAATACGGTTTAAATGTTTTTCCTCCTTGGCAGTATTAACCAGCTCATTGCCGTTCAGTTAAAACAGTTCATCTGTAATTTTAGCCTTTGCTAAGTAAGATATGCCCTTTTGTGTTGACACGACTTTCATCTTGGAAGGTCACTACATTGCCTTGTTTTGTGAACTTCTTCACTGACAAAAGATTAGTTTAAGAGCAGGGACATACAGGACATTTTTCACATGTATCTTTCTGGTGACACTCTGGGAAATAGGACAGTAAAAAAAAACATCCCTTTCCCTTGGATTCCATTATTTGTGGTGATTTTTTCTGTTTTAATCTGGTCACGGTGAATTAAGAAATTTGTCATTTGTCATGTGACTTGTAGCTCCTGAATCAACACACCACACCTGTAAAGATGAGGTGCAACTTTTGGTTTGAAAAAATATTCATTATCTGGAGCGAAATCTGTTTCTTCCTTCACACTTTTGTAGTTTAGTTTGTTTTTGCATTCTAGCTTCTGCAATCTGATTTTAAATGACCTTGTTTCTTGCACACAAAACATTCTTGTGTTTCTTGTTGTATGTTACTGTTTTTATTCCTAATTTTCATCTTTAACCACTTGCCAACTGCCTCGCGTAGGAGTATGAATGCAGAGTGTCTCTCCTGCGCTGGATCTACGTGATCCAGCACTTCCATACTTCCACACGTGATGTCGGAGAGCCGGCTGTAATTAGTAACAGCACAAGCCGATCAGTGGGAGCCGGCCACTGATTGACTGCCAGCATCTGCTGATCGGCAGAGAGGATGACAGGACAGAGCTCTGAATGTAAACAATACAGAGTCCTGTCAGCAGGTATATGCCAGTTTCTGTTTACCTGCAAAGCAGAGAATAAAAACCGTAACATCCCTTACTAAAAACAGCACACAGTGAATGCACTAAGCACTGCTAGGCACACATACATCCCTTTGATTGCCTAGATTTTAATCCCTTCCCAGCCAGTGTCATTAATATAGTGTCTGTATATTTTTAGCACTGTATTAGTGTCACTGGTTGCCACAAAGTGTCAAAAGTGTCAGTTAGAGTTAGATTGCCCGCCATACTATTGCATTCCCGCTATAAGTTGCTGATCTCAGCCATTACTAGTATAAGAAAACAAAATTATATTCTAATATATATATCATAGTTTGTAGAAGCTATAACATTCATGCAAACAAATCAATATATGCTCATTGGGATTTTTTTATCAAAAATATGTAGCAGAATACATATTGGCCTAACCACTTAAGCCCCCGAATCATTTGGCTGGCCAAAGACCAGAGCACTTTTTGTGATTCGGCACTCCGTTGATTTAACTGACAATTTCGCGGTCGTGCGACATGGCTCCCAAACAAAATTGACGTAATTTTTTCCCCACAAATAGAGCTCTCTTTTGGTGGTATTTGATCACCTCTGCGGTTTTAATTTTTTGCGCTATATACAAAAAAAGAGCGACAATTTTGAAACAAAACAAATTATTTTTTACTTTTTGCTATAATAAATATCCCCATAAACAATACGTATTCTTCGACATATTTTTAGGAAAAAAAACGCAATAAGCGCTTATTGTTTGGTTTGCGCAAAAGTTATAGCGTCTACAAAATAAGGCATAGTTTTATGGCATTTTTATTAATTTTTTTTTTTACTAGTAATAGCGGCGATCAGCGATTTTTATCGTAAATGTGACATTATGGCGGACACATCGGACAATTTTGACACTATTTTGGGACCATTGGCATTAATACAGCGATCAATGCTATAAAATTGCATTGGTTACTGTAAAAACGTCACTGGCAGTGAAGGGGTTAACCACTAGGTGGGGGGGAGGGGTTAAGTGTTTCATAGGGAGTAATTCTAACTGTGGGGGGATGGGCTAGCAGTGACGCGACACTGATCGCTGCTCCCGATGACAGGGAGCAGACGATCAGTGTCCTGTCACTAGGCAGAACGAGGAGATGCAGTGTTTACATCGGCATCTCCCCGTTCTTCAGCTCCGGGACACAATCACGGACACACGGCGGACATTGAGACTGCGGGTTCCGCGGGCATGGTCACAGAGCTCGCAACAGGCGCGCGCGCATGCGGCGGTAAATTCAAAGTAACGTACAGGTATGTTACTTTGCCCAGCTGTGCCATTCTGCTGACCTAAATGTACAGGAGTCAGTCGGCAAGCGGTTAAATTTATGACATTTATTTTTATTTATTTTTATTGGACATGTTTTATAGCAGAAAGTAAAAAAATATATTTTTTAAAAAATTTTTGGGGCTTTTTTGTTTATAGCACAAAAATAAAACCCCAGTGGTGTTTAAATACCCCAAAAAGAAAGCCCAAACAGTAAAAAATGGCATGGTCATGAAATCTTCCAGAGGTCAAGTGGTTAAAGCAGACTCTGCAACAGAAGCACCGTAACTGCTTTATGTTTTGCGCATATATTCATCCACAAGCTTGCCCCTAACATATTTCAATGTCAGTTCATCATCTGGACCTGCATCAAATGCTCTGACAAAAGTTTCATAACTTCCTGGTAAGTCACTGAGTAATAGTGCTGCGACATGAAAATCTTTTATTTCTTCTCCTATACCTCTCAGGCGTTCAACCATTTCCAAGTTGTGCCTTAAGTTGTGGCATATCCTGGCCTTTCATCAGCTTGGTTCGGTAAAGCTTTCTATCAAACAGAGTTTATTGCTGAGATTAGCTCTTTCATGCACCTTTTGCAATTCACCCCACGTTGCGTTAGCCATTTCACACTTGCATATATGTATGATTGGATCATCTTCTATGCTAAGAGATTGTGCTCTGAGTTTTCTGATCTTTCTCTATCCACTAATCAGAAGGATGTTCTGGTCTGACTTAATTTATACATTTCCATGTACCTTCTCTTATTAGCAGCATTTTCATCTTGAATTTCCAAGACTGGTAGTTCTGGTTTGTCAGGTTTGCAAATGAAAGAATTGTTACAGCTATGTTACTGGCCATTTTTTTTATTCTTTTGCAGTCTTCTTTCTGTTGCTTAATAGTGCACTTATCTGCTGTAGCTGGTTATGACTGGATGTCTGGGTTCTCAGCTTTTCTCCGAGTGGGTATGTGGACTATGTCTGGGCCTATAACCTGTTAGAAATTCTGCATATAGCCCTACAGAACAAACAGACAGTGCACAGTCCACGTCCACATGGGCTTTGCTGCTTAACTGCAGATAGCAAACAGTAACTTTTATTCAGAGAGAAAAGACATAGAGTATTACCATAGATGCAGCTAAAAACTTGTAAATACTGCCATCTACTGGCTGAAGAATATATCTGTAGTTGTACAAAATACATGAACAATGTCTTCCAACATTATATCTGTTTCATAAATGCAAAAAAACTGTATGTCCCCTGCACATATATTGTGTTATCTCAAAGAGCCCTCCTAGTTCTTATCTTGAGACTACAGAATGATTAGACTTTATTTTGTAGAGATCTGAGAGTAGTCTAGCAAAAGAAAACTGGGTAGGGCTGATAACACACAGCTTTTTTGTGGACTGAACGTCATCATCTTACAAGAGGACATAGCTGTTGAGTGCATTTCTGGCAGATTAAAAGGTATTTTTCTGTACTTGCATGGTATTTTAATGGATAAAGCATGGTGAAATGTGCATTTTTTTTATTTTACCTTGGCGTCTTCTTAAATGATTGTATTAATGTTTGTTATGTTTTTAACAATCTTGTTCCTCTATTATTTTTATTATTATTTTATTTAATATTTTTATATAAATTTTAATATTTTATTATGTACATTATGATCAATAGATAAAACTAAGGAAGGCAATAGATGTTGCAAATTTGACCAATTCTCCCTTCAACACAGACAGTGCTGACAGGGGAATCCCTCCTGCCAACACATTGTCTTTCCCCGGCGTGTGGGCGCAGTAAACCATCCCTGCTGGTAGAAGACAGTGATTATTGCTAAGGGCAGCCAATCACAAGTAAAATTCAGCAGGCTGGTTCTACCCAAGTTGATTGATTAATCAACTTGGTACATTTGGCCGACACATACAAGGTTACAATTTTGGTCAGTTCTTGCTGAACTGGTCAAGATTCAAACCATCTATGGCCAGCCTAAATAAAATATAAAGTTCCCTCTAGTACCTACTGAGAAAATGTCTATTGTTAAAGCCCATCTACAGGTAAAAAAAAGCCTTCACCAATTTACCAAGTGATCCCTATCCTTTTTTTCGTACCTTACTCCACAATCACGTGACGCTCCATGGTGCCTCTTTGACTTGTGGAAAATGATGATCTATCACTGCAAATCTCCCACCAACTGGTCTTGTCAACTGCCTCTGGCTGTAAGAGCATAAATATGAGCGTGGTAATATATATGAATACATAAAAATACATAAATATATAAATATAAATAAATAAACATATAGATATATAAATACATAAAATTACATAAACATATTAGCACCATATGCTTCATAAGGGATGAAATTTTGGGGGGGGGGGGGGATAGCGGAATACATGTATATATGTATACATGCAGGTCTATTTTGATTTGATGTTGGGACCATGGATTTACTGACTTGATACATATTCAGAGGCGCCCCTTTCCTTGTGTTTCTCTCGTGTTTCTCTTCTAGCTCCTATTGGACCTGGCTTCAGGCCTCTTCGGTGGCAGCCCTGACAACTTTTAATGCTCCATTGCCTATATCATTACACATACACATCCAGCCCCTCCCCCCCCCCCTTCTTTGGACTATTAGGAACCTCATACATATAAACAAGGTATTGTGACTGTGCGCCTTTTTACTTGTTTTTTGCCTTATGCCTAGTACACACGATAAGAATATCGGACAAATGATCGTCAATTTTTTTTTTTTTGCACGCTAGTCTCATATCATAAACTAATAGAATACTAAAGTTATGAAAATTCTTGTACGACAGAATACAACATTGGAAGTGATGTAACGTGTTGTATTGTAATGTATTGTTTTGTTTTTTGCTATTCTTTTATTTCCAAGCATGTTAGGGTCTTGGTCACACAATTTTTTTGTACAAATACTATACTGATTACACAAAAATAGTTTGTTCTGTTACCGTATGAGAAAATTTGTCATGCTTGTCCCTTCAGATAATTTAGCATGAACTGTCGTGATCGGCTCTCAAAAGCTGTGTACTAATGATCAGATTATCGGACGATCGCTCTGAAAGCGGTATTTTCTGCCTGATTTTCTTATCATGTGTACTAGGCATTAGTGCAATTTCGAATTGTCAGTTCTTGGTTAAAAAGAGTACATTTTGTGAAAAAGAACAATTATTTTTGAAAACGACTACGAATACAAATATTCAGCTCCTAACATTTTAAAAGTATATCTAAAGCCAAAACATTTTTTCAACGTTCTGGAAAGGTTAAAACCACTTACATTTTTTTGTTTTGTTTTTCTCTCCGTGTCCCGATAGGGAAATTTCCCTTTATTTCCTGTTCAGGAGACACAACAACAACTGAACTGCAATCTTTCCAAAGTGAGGAGAAACCCCTCTTAGACCATTGGAGCCGGTGTTCTTTTTGGAATGTTTCCCCTCACCTCCTGTTTTGAAAACAACTATAACATTTTAGATTTCCTCTCACTTTCTGTCCCACTAACCACCATGTGGCGATAAGCACATTCCATAGAGTGTATTATTTATTACATGTGCTTATATATCGCCATCAATTTAGGCAGGGTTTTACATCTATATATATATTGTACATTCACATGAGTCCCTGCTCTCGAGGAGCTTACAATCAAAGGTCCCTAACTTACATTCATATATACATAGGCTAGGGCCAATTTAGATGGGTGCCAATTAGTCTACCAGCATGTCTTTGGCAGCAAACACATGCAGGCACAGGGAGACCACGCAAACTCCAGGCAGGTAGTGCCATGGTTGAGATTCAAACCAACAACCCTTATGATGCCAGGCAGAAGTACTAACCACTTTGCCAATGTGCTGCCTATTTTCCTACTTTTGACAATGGTCACCAGAATAAACAGAGTGGGAGAGTGTACTCAGTAGAGACAGCAATAAAGTCCTCACTGTGTTCCAACAATCTAACAGTCTCCAAAACTAAAGAAAATGGTTTTGGGTAAAGGTTTTGGGTAAAGGTACCCTTTAAAAGTGTGTTTTAATATTTGAAAAATACCAGTACAGGTGTAAGGTATATCAGAAAAAAGTGTGATTCCCAGGAACCCTGCAAGGAAGCTCCTTTTCTGCTAACTATTGCCCCCCTCCTCTTCTCTGCAAGCTGCTTTAACAAATAAAGACCCTGATCCTTGCAGAGTGGCAGCAGAAGTCACAGGTTAGCTTCAAGTTTCCTGGTTACCAATTTAAAGGGAAACTGTCACTTTGACTAAAGAAAGAAGAACCCAAAGTCTACAAGTCTATGTACATATACTGTGATAATATGATTGAAGTCTTTGGCCTCAATGCTACAGGCTACAGCATGTGCACATTTTCTTTATTAAATTAGTCCCGGTGTGTATGGACTGTATCAAGTTTTGTTTCATTAGAAACACAGTAGACTGCACACAGATCCTTTGACCGCATTGTATACTGGTCCAATAATCAACTATTCAGCTATGATTACATCACTCACAGATATCATGCTTTCTTTAAGGGGTCATTTACACTTGCGGCGGCAGTGATGCTTAGCTTTGCCCCCATGGTAAAAATGATCAATTGGCATGCAGTACCAACACCGAACGTTACCCATTCAAGTGAATGGGTCTGCGCCACAACTGGCCTGCAACTGCATGCAATGTGTGCACTTGTGTGGTCATGCAGCATTTATAGGGTTAAAACAGGCAGTGAGGAAGTGGCATATTGCCTCCCCACCACTTTTCAAATGCCTCTGATAAATGATCCAACATGGATTGCTTTTGAGAGGGGCAGCCAAGGCTCCTGCTAGCGTTGAAACCATTGAGACCCTAGAGGGGGTTCCAAACCCCCAGTGCCACAAAGAGATCTGGTCACAGAAGCCAGGGATGGCTGGGATTAGCCACTCAGCATGAGGGAAACCATCTTGGAGTGTCAACTGATAACAACTTTGAAAGTTGAAAAGGTGGGCGCAACTGTGCTGTTGGGAACCGCCGTGAGCTCTGTGGTCTCTGTCTAGAGCCCCAGCTGAAGCTGAGAAACAAGGCTAAGTAGATTGCAACAGGCATAACTACTGTCAAACAACTCTTGTAGGGAGAACTGCGCTCTCTTTGAGCAATTTGTAGTGGCAAAATTTTGAGGGAAGTAAGAGCAACGAATTCTATCTTTACAAACAAATCCATTGTATGGTGTTTGGAACAAAAGAAACAGGGCCTCCCCAGCTCCTGCATTTAGGAGCTAACTGGTTGTCGTAGAAGAAGAGCTATGTCACCCGGTGTTGAAAATGAACAGAAAAAGTAACAAAACTGCTTCTATCAATCGGCATCTGCTGCATTTGGGTGTATGTGTGTCAATCCAATCAGAGGCTGTAACCGCCAAGTCAAAGAAATGTGCCTGCCCGCTAGATGTAATGTGAAGTCTTGCCGGGTAGACCATGGAATAGGTAGCTTGAAGGCGCAGCAATCATTTTCTGACTTTGGTAAACTTCACTCTACTTCTTTGGACCTCAGCCGAAAAGTCCAGATAGAATGAGATTCTGACCCATTATAATGTATGTTATGGCGTTTACCTGCCAGGCATAGCACAGCCTCTCTCTATCACGGTAATTAAGCAAACATGCCAGCATGGGTCTCGGGGGGCTACCTGGCAATAATGGTCTAGTAGGAGTACAGTGGGCTCACTCTACTGAGAAATGGGGCGTAAAATCTTCCTTGCCAAAGATTTCAAGAAGCCAGCGGTCAACAAAATCCTCGGGGTCCCTGCCCTCAGCTTTCTCTGGGAGACCCACTATACAGACATTGTTATTGCTCATGCAGTTTTCCAGGTCCTCCACCCGCAGACTGTTCACCCCGCCAGTTGTTTAGTTGTCAGGGAGTTAGGCAGCAGTGCCGGAATTTTATCTTCTAAGTCGCTGATGTGACCCTCAGTGGCTGTTGTGCGCTCTCTGATTTTTTGGAGACCTTGCCTGATCAAAGCAACATCTTCTGACAGACTACCCAGATGAGTTTTTAACTTATCTATTTAGGCTGTGCACTTGTTAACTGCCTTTAAAATTTCCCAAAGTGTGGACTGTTCCTGTTCAGAGGGATTCTCATCTACCTCGTCCTGAGACTGTTCCTCCTGGTCTGTAAATATGACTGCTGCCCCTCATCCCTCCTCTTCCTCCTCTATCAGGTCTGCCATTACCTCCTCAGAGCCAGAGCACTGAGCATATGGAAGCGGCAGCTCTGTGCATAGTAAAGCATGTCCCTTGTGCCCTCCTTATATGGGGTCTTATTTCCTTTGAATTTAGAACCCCCAGCCTCTTTGGTTTTCTCTGCCCCTCTGGATGTCCTCTGTGGCAGTCCAGTAGCACCATGTTGGGATTCCATGACCTCTCTGTCCTCCTTTGACCGGGTCATCGTCGTCCTCCCAATATGCAGCTGACAGGTCAGTGTGTCTTCTCACATGCCGCACTCGACCCTGCCCCCCCTGCTAGTGTAAACTTACTGACTACAGGAGATACAGGCTGTGAGCATGGTGTCCTGCATCTCCAAGAAGGAAGCTTCTTTATGCAGACTGACTATGCTAGCATGGATTGGCTTCCATTCTAGGTGTGGTTGGATTGCAAAAGCAGGATATAATAACTGTCAGGATCACCATAGAGCTAAGAGAAATAAGCTATGGGGGGTACCTCGTCCTACTGAATATACAAAAAGAAAGGAACAAGAGGGGGTTTAGCCAACCTGACGGACTATCGCGGTACCTGAACAAAAACGGATAACCCGTAATAATAATATATAATAATATTCTTTTATATTCATGTATATTACTGTTCAAATTTTCTATAATAAATTAATTTTTGTATAAAATATTTATTACGGGTTATCCGTTTTTGTTCAGGTACCGCGATAGTCCGTCAGGTTGGCTAAACCCCCTCTTGTTCCTTTCTTTTTGTCAGGATCACCAGGTATTGACAGCAATCAAAGGCATGACTAAGATTTTGGGGTAACATACGCTTTAACCAGCTAATGTGTGTTTAGCAACAGATACATCCTGATTAGTTCTGCAAATACATTTTATGGTTACAGATAAATTAAAAAAATCTGATTATACAACATCTATTGGTTGAACTAGATGGCCTTGTGTCTTTTTTCGGCCAGACTAACTATGTAACTATATAACCGAAAATGGTAAACTATAATCTTACATAAATTGAAATTACATTAAAAAAACAGCCACTATTCTATAGCTTTTAACGTGTATTTCTTAAATCCATGACATGAATTCGATTTAATTTTATCCTGAGCCTACGATTGAAATATATTCCTATACAACAATATATCTGTCTATGGATTGCAGAGCAACAAATCTGTATTGACTGATTCTGTAATTCAGAACTTTGACGGCTTCTATTCCATTTGTGTGAAATCAATTGCTAAAGGCTTATTAACAAGAACAAGAAAAGACAGATACATACGAAACATATTGTACCATTTCCAAAGCCTAGGGCACTGGAATACTTAAAGTAGAACTAAAGGCATAACTTGTTTTTCTCATTTTGGATAGAGTAATGCCCCGTACACACGGTCGGAAAATCCGACCACAAAATCCATCGGATTTTGTCCGACGTATTTAGTCCGACACTGGTGTTGCATACACACGGTCGGACAAAGTTGTCGGAAAATCCGATCATTCTGAACGTGGTGACGTTTGTTGCCTACGACGGGACTACGTAGAGGCTAGTAGCCAATAGCTTTGGTCTTGTAATGTGATCTGAGCATGCGTGGCACTTTGTCCGTCGGAATTCGCTTCACACGATCGGAATTGGTGTGATCGGACTTTGTTGTCGGAAATTTTTTAGAGCAGGAGATACAACTTTGTCCGTCGGACAATCCGATGGAAAATGTCTGATGGTGCCTACACACGGTCGGAATTTCCGACAACATTGTCCGATAGGACAGAATCCATCGGAAAATCCGACCGTGTGTATGGGGCTTAAGAAAAGGTCATAACCAATGTCAGTTTCATTTTCAATCTGTGTCCCATTGGGGAGATTTGGTAAAAACGTATGTGCATTTTTGATGTGTTTACCTATGAAACATGGACATGTGACTTTTTTAATGTGATTTGCATTAATATGAAACATTTGCCAAAAATGAAGCATGCAGCACTTTTAAAAATGCAACACCCGCAGCACACTGGTGTGAAGAATTCCATAGGATTTTAGGGGTTACATTTTTCATGCATTTTTTCTTCTGTTTTTTAAGCATCAAAAACTGATTAGTGTGAAAGGACCCTTAGTTATACTTTAAAGGTAGCAGTCATGAGTCTGAGCATCTGCCTTGTACATTGGGTATCTGTGTACATAACAAATAGTACCTAAAAATAGCATCTTTTAATGCCTTTATTTTAATGTATGCCTACAGGATGTTGCCCTTTAAGTTGAACCCAAGCTCTATTCTTTTAGGGTAAGAGCTTCCAGTGGGGAGATTTCCCTTTCAACTTCTGTGTGATCATTGGGACTTAAAGCGGTATTAAATCCAAAACCAAAAATGCTTGACTTACTTTTTTTGATGGCTTTTCGAATTCTCCTGTACTGATCGTGCTCCCTGGATTTGATGTCGGACCATCGCTTGCGCAGTTGATCCTTGCCCCCTTCGTACGCCGAATTTCTGCTCCAGGGTGCTGACGATTGTAGTGAGAATCTTGTCCTTGCACAAGTTGGGTCGTGGGTAGGGGCCATTTTCCCCGTCGTAATCTTCCCTTTGTAGGATGTCCACCATCTCCACCATCTCTTCAAAGGCCATATTGGTGGCCTTATATCTGCTGCTGGATGCAGATGTGTTCGCTTCTTGGCTTTCCTCCGCGCTACTGGATGAGAATGTGTCCGCCATCTTCATTAATTTATTCACCCACAATGCAACGAGGGGAAGCGGGGCGGGGAATACTCGTCAGGAGGAACGTCATGGGCGGGCGACGCGGAGGACGCAGGCGGACTTCCACGCGTGCGCAGTGTATATAAGGCTGTTTGAGGGCCCCACGTGTTCCCGAACGGAAGTAGCGAGCGCTCTGTACGAAGGTAAGTGTTTTCTAGGATGCATTACTGTGGTTTATTGGGTTTTGGGCCTGCATTTTTTAAGGATATGTGTGTGTTGCTGCCTGTGTGTAGGGGTTGCTGCCTGTGTGTAGGTGTTGCTGCCTGTGTGTAGGTGTTGCTGCCTGTGTGTAGGGTTGCTGCCTGTGTGTAGGGGTTGCTGCCTGTGTGTAGGGGTTGCTGCCTGTGTGTAGGGGTTGCTGCCTGTGTGTAGGGGTTGCTGCCTGTGTGGGTGTGTTGATGCCTGTGTGTGGGTGTGTTGTGTAATGTTTGGTTTGAAAAAATGGATGTGCGTTTTTAGTAACATTTGTGTTTTTGGTCTTTTGTATTGCCATTACTAACAAAACAGAAACAAACATGTCAGCAGCCCAGTATAATCCATTCAAGGACCAGCAGTTCATGTCCGAATTCATTGCGCTCTACAGAAAAAATACCAACCTGTGGCAGCTCAAGAATCCTTTATATGGCAATAGGGATGTCCGGAAGGCAACACTGGGGCCACTTGTTGATTTTGTGAAGACTCAAGTCCCCAACGCAGACACCAAGTTTGTTGAAGCCAGAATTTCAAGTTTAAGGCACATGTACAAGCGGGAGCGCAAGAAGATTGAGGAATCAGTCAGATCAGGAGCAGCAGCAGAGAATGTTTATGTACCCAAGCTGTGGTACTACAACCAACTGGCTTTTATAGGTGACCAGATGGAACCCAGGCAATCACTGTCCACTCTTCCCTCCACCCTTCCCTCCACTCTTCCCTCCACTCTTCCCTCCACCCCAGCTGAGGCTTCCACGGAAGGAGAAGACCCCTCCACCTTGGAGCAGGCTGATGCGCCCAGCTGGAGCCAGGTATATATTTAGTATCCCAAATTGTGATTGTGTGAATATTAATGCTGTAAACGTTAAAATGTGAAACAATTAACACCCTGAACTCTGAATTGTGAAAAAAGCTGGTAAAAATTGCGCAAACTTCGAAAAAGTGTGGGTGCAACATATCGATACATATATAGTGTATACATACATCCAGTAGTGGCAAAAAATGCCTTATACAACATTGGTGATCTGCTTGGAAAATGCAGGGGTCCAAAATGATAGCCTTTTGGATCTTTTTTTTTTAGCTGACCAATTCTGCTCCTTCATAAGTTTACAATTGGATGATTGAGGAGGCCATAAACCAAAAACCAGGTGTTTGATTTTTGTTTTTATTTGCACACAGGATGAGCTGACCCAGGATGATGCCGGGACAAGTGGTATGGAGGAGGAGGAGGACATGACCAGCGAGAGCCAGGAGGTGGCTGGGCCCAGCACGAGCCAGAGTGACAGCCAGACTGTCTTAAGAAGTGTACCTCCACCCCTGCCCTTACCCCCAAGAAGGCCCAGGAGGATGACCATTGTTGAGGAGGAATCACTCCAACTTATTAGGAAGGCGAGTGCGATTCTCGACAAACCCCCCATTCCAGAAGAGGCCTATGCCACCTACTTGGCCAGCAGGTTGCTGGAATGGAGAAGGGCCAACGGCACCTGTGTGAGGGCCTCATATTTGAGGCTATTAAGGGGGGTTTGAGGGGTCAATTACGAGAATCAACCCGCCTGACCCATGAAGGCCCGACACCAACTTCTCCTCCTCCTCCTCCTCCTCCTCCTCGTCTTCCTTCTTCTCCTCCTCCTCCTCCTCCTCCTCCTCCTCCTCCTACCACAAGTCAGCCTCCAAGGAAGCGTGCAGGGAAGACTGCCGGGAAGAGTGCAGGGCAGCGTGGTGGGAAGAGTCGGAAGTGATTGCCTGGCTTCAGTCTGGTCTCACAGAAGACACAGGCTGTTGTAGTGCCACAGCTTGGGGACATAGATGTCATCTGCTGCTGTTCCTGGTCTGTCTGATTCCTGGTCAATCTTCTTGTGCTCCCTATATTGGATGAAATGTGCCCAAGCTTAATTTTTGGCTTCACAAACTTGATGTCTGCCGTTGGGGCAAAAAGTCTTCTCAAAATCGCAAAGTGGCTCCAGTGTTGCCTTCCTATTTTGTTTTGCCTTGTTTGTTTAAACCAGAATAAATGGTATTTTTATTTTCTGAAAATAATGATATACGTGCTTGTTATTCAAAAACATAGTTTCTTTAGGAGTAGGCAGGTACATGTCTAAACATTCATTTGACAATACAAGTGTAAAGTGCAACTTCAATGGAACTGCAAGTGCAGTCGCTGGAAAGGTGAGGGTTAAGATCTGAATTAAGGGCAAGCTCTGCTGACTCCACAATTGTATCATGTGTAATAACAAATCCTTTTGATAACCAACAAATAATAAAATATATCTAAATAGAGATATATGTACATATATAATATATATAATATATATATATATATATATATATATATATATATATATATATATATATATATATATATATATACATATATATATATATATATAAATAGAGATATATAGATCTATATATATATATATATATATATATATATATACACGTACACGTATATATCTATATATATCTATATATATAAATATATATATATATGTATATATAGATATATCTTTTTTGGGTTTATTGAGAAATATCGATATAGTTTTCATTTGGTGATTTGGATATATATATATCTATATCTATATCTATATATATATATATATATAGAGAGAGAGAGAGAGAGAGATAAAGATAAAGAAATGGAGATTTCCCTTTCAACTTCTGTGTGATCATTGGGACTTAAAGCGGTATTAAAATCCAAAACCAAAAATGTAATATATTGCAGCTTACCAATCATTAAATGTGGTGGCTGCATTCGTTTTTTAGTGTGTTTTCCCTCTGTTTTCACCTGGTAATCTGTCCATTAACTCATATCCTGTATCATAGTGGACAGCAGCATTATCATTCTGGGGGGAGGAGAGTGTCAGATGTACTAGCAGATTTAAATACACTAACAAAATGAACTTGAAATTAGCAAGCTGCAGCTAACACTTTATAAGCAGTTACAGCAAACTGTTTTTTTTTCTTTTGGGATAAAGATTTTACATAAATAAATAAAATATTGTCATTGTAAGCATCCCTGGTAGTGTTGAATGGTTTGTTTTGTCTCTATAACAGATACATTCTGCTGGAGAGCTTGTTCTTTTGAAAAATAACAGACCTACTGGCTGGATCACCAGATGAAAATAAAAGAAAGTAAGCCTAAAAAAGAAAACGAATGCAGACATTGTATCTAAAAATTAGAAAGCTGCAATATAATAAATGTTTGCTTTTGGGTTAAAAGTGATAGTAAACCCGCATTTCGATTTTTACCTACAGGTAAGCTTATAATAAAGCTCACCTGTAGGTAAAATGAATATTTCCTAAACGTGCATTGTTTAGGAGATATTCTAGTGAGCAGCAGCCAGTGATGTCACCAGAGCATGCACTCTGATGGGATGGCATACCCGTGCTGTTCCTTCAGAGCGCTGTCCGGCGGCCATGACTCCCACACGCATGCGTCAGATGTTTACTAATGAAACGCGTAGGGCGGGACCTTCCGGCGCATGTCACTTCCGCTCGTTGGAACGCAAATCGCCGTTCCAGGGTTTCATTGATGCTGTTTTTTTACTATGACATTGTAAGTGTGATTTCGGAATAATTCTTTTACATTACTAGACTATGTGGGAATTATGTATGTCCCCCTTGCCTATGAGTTACTAAGGATATAGGAAAGCCGCTTCTGATGCATTAAACTACTAAGACCATTGAGTGAGGATTAATTACAGTTTCCATCTGGAGATACACTTACCTCAAGCGTGTTTGACCTCCTTTGAGAAAAGGGGTCACATTTTTCTGGTAAGTGTGAGCCCACTTGTCAACACGGATTTGGGGTGTGTTTCTATCACCGGGACACTACTTACATTTTTTTATCACCTCTGTTACTTATACTGTATAGAAAATCACAAGCAAGCACTATTTGAAGATCATGATGAACTTTATATGAATTAATGTTATCATATGTGATTTGCATTTTAATTTGGGACTATCACGCAGCACCAGTCACTTTATTTATTTTATTCAAGTTTATATTTGGAGTTATATAATTTATTTGATATTTATGAATATATGAGATATGAATTATTTGAATATTTGTACTTAGCACTTTTAATTTTGGTTCAAGCACTGTATGTGAGGAGCGCAATTTGTCTTTTATTGTGTTATACATAAGACCAGAAATCCCCTTCTCTCGTGGTTAATGTTTATAACACTTTTTTTCCAAAACACTGGGTATTATAAACATTTCCTATGAGCTCATGTTCTTGGAACAAATATTTTTTCCCAGAAGTTTTCCTAAGGGCTTCTTCACATAGTTGTGTTTTCTCATTATTTCATTTAGGGGATTAAATGAGACAGAGTCTTGTTTGTCTTGAACCTTTAACTCTTTGCTCCTCCCACGAACTTCCTAATAAAGCCATGCATTTACACTTGCACCTGCTTGCCAGATTATTGTGCTCTCTCCAGCCAATAGCTCACTTTTGTCATTCCTGCTGCTCTCTATATCTTCGCTACCACTCTTTACTGACCTTTGGCTTGTTTCTCGACTACAGTTCTGCTTGATCACAACTTGTAACCACTTGTTACCGACCTTTGGCCTGTTTACTGACTACGCTTCTGCTTGATCCCTACCTGCCATATCTTCTACTGGACCCCAGTGACCATGACCTGGTACTGGTACTTTTCACTCCTGCTGCTCTCCGTATATTCGCTATTACTCTTGTCATTCCTGCTGCTCTCTATATCTTCGCTACCACTCTTTACTGGCCCTTGGCTTGTTCCTTGACTACGCTTCTGCTTGATCCCAACTTGCAGCCACTTGTTACTGACCTTTGGCTTGTTTCCTGACTCCGCTTCTGCTTGATCCCTACCTGTATATCTGCTACTGGACCCCCAGCAAACGTGACCTGGTACTAACATGCAGAAAAACCCATCCTTACTATCAGGAGCTCTGGTGAATACTACTTAGTGCTTAGGCCCCACACCTCAGGTGAGCCTGCGTCATCCACCAGGGTGACCTGCTTGTATACCTACCCTGCTGGTCAGTTGCAGTTTCTCCATTGCTATAGCAGGACTTTTTTTTTCAGCTGTAATGTGTCGGACATGCGTTCCGGAAACTCTGGCAGCCCTCTCCTCTCCGACCTGTCATATAAGACAGAAGCCAGAAGACGAAGTTTTCTGCACAGCTCACTTCCACACTGGACCCTTCGACTTGGTCCAGGGCGGTTACACGTCTTCCCGCATTCTGCGGCATTACATCTTCCAGATACAGCCTTGTCCTTCACTTCAGCCATCAGGTGTTCCTCCCCTAGACCGGGGTTTCCATCCCCCACAGCATGGAAATTAGCACCCCTCCATGCTCCGCCAGCCACCCCTCCGGATGATTTAACTCCTTAATGCCCGCAGGATCCTAAGTGGTAGCGTTGGCTCTTTTATTTTCATTTTAACCTTCTATTGTTTATTTATGACTCTGCTCATTTATGGAATAAAACATTGCCTTTATTCATGGTCCCATTGACGTTTTGTCCATCTATAGATTCAATCCATAGAGCGCTGCCTATCAGTATCTCTCCTTATGTCACATTCCTCCAAATGTTTTAGGTCCGCTGCACTGGCTCTGGATGATATATAACTACTTTGGTTGTCACACACCACTGCAGGGACAACAGGTTTTTAGCCCTGAAGGAACTTTGTTTTGTTTTTATTAAAGAATAATAGGCTGTTCACTTTGCAAGAGAATTTACCCCAAAGCTTAACCGCTTCCCGACCGGCCCATGTAGATATACGTCTACAGAATGGCACGGGCAGGCAAAACCACGTACCTGTACGTGGCCCTTTAAATGCCTGCCCGTGGGTCGCGCGCGCGCGCCGCCAGCGGCGCGCTCGCGCCCCGGTCGGGAGCTCCGTGACCCCGGCCGCGGGACCAGCGGACCCGATCGCCGCTGGTGTCCCGCGATCGGGTTATGGAGCTGAAGAACGGGGAGAGGTTTGTGTAAACAAACCTCTCCCCGCGCTTCCTACGCTGCCTGTCATTGATTGGCTGTTCCCGGTCATCGGGAAAGCCAATCAATGACGTCAGACGTCAGCCCCGCCCCCTAATGTAAAAAAAACACACATACGTCAGAGCCCATAACCCCTCCCCTCCCCCTAGTGGTTAACTCTTTCACTACAACTGTCATTTATACAGGAATCCATGCATTTAAATAGCATTGATTGCTGTATAAATGACAATGGTCCCAAAAATGTGTCAAAAATGTCCGATGTGTTCCGCCGTAATGTCGCAGTCACAATAAAAATCGCTGATCGCCGCCATTACTAGTAAAAAAAAAAATATATTAATAAAAATGCTATAAAACTATCCCCTATTTTGTAAACGCTATAACTTTTGGGCAAACCAATCAATAATCGCTAATTGCGATTTTTTTTACCAAAAATATGTAGAAGAATACGTATCGGCCTAAACTGAGGAAAAAAAATGTTTTTTTATATATTTTTTGGGGATATTTATTATAGCAAAAAGCAAAAAATATTGCATTTTTTTCAAAATTGACGCTCTATTTTTGTTTATAGCGCAAAAAATAAAAACCGCAGGGGCAATCAAATACCACCAAAAGAAAGCTCTATTTGTGGGGAAAAAAGGACGCCAATTTTGTTTTGGAGCCACGTTGCACGACCGCGCAATTGTCAGTTAAAGCGATGCAGCGCCGAATCGCAAAAAGGGGCTTGGTCCTTTGGCTGCCAATTGGTCCGGGGCTGAAGTGGTTAATAGATGAGGTGAAGATTTTTTTGACTTCTATCATCTATTTACGTGCAAGCAAAGATATTGCTTTTTTTAATTCCCCTTGCAGGTGATTGGGGATTCTTTGCAAAGTGAAAGTTTAGCACATGCAAGAAGCTCCAAGGCAAATTCCCGTGCAAAGTGAACAGTCTATTTGCCTTTAGTAAATCAACATCGTAGCGCTCTAGCAAGCTAAACGCCATTTGATTAAGGTTTACATCTACTTCACGTTCCAAGCTGTCCCTGTCATTTTGTGTCTATCCATTCCAGTGTAGAGCTTGGTAAATACTTCAGAAAACAAACAGATGTTTAGAACTATGCTCCACTGTGCTTCTTATTTGCAGAGGATATTAAAATTGCAAATCAGAATATGTCAGACGAAAAATAATGTATTCCTTATGGTATATCTCCCTTAAAGGGATCTATGACCCAAAATACATCGTTTGATGCTAAATGCAAGTTTGAGAATTATTATGGCCTGGTAATACAAATGTAATAATTGGCACAGAGAAAAGTATTTTGTGGATGAATCTTACGGTGCTAAACTTGACATGCAATCTGTGGTTCAGATTTGTAATCTTTATATTTAGTGTCACACTGAAGCATATACATCACAACTAGCAGTTCATCTGCATTGCAGATGTTTTGCTTATGTAAATATTAGATTTAGAGTTGAACTGGAGTGGAAGAAAATTAAATACTATATTGACTTGAGTATACACATTGCACTTTACTGCTGATATATGTAAATACTTTTATAGGCTTAATTCATCTTGTGTAGATTCATGTTTAAGGCTTTGCATATTCTGCACCAATGAAACATTTTACAATGTAATGCTCAAAGCTGAACTTCAGTCAAACAGCTATATACAGTACTGGAGCTGTTTTATCTACCACGATTTAAAATTTTGTCTAGTCACTTCTAAAATTTACACATACCGTTTGATTACCTCGCTTTTCTTTACTGCAGTTAAACATCGCAGCATGGCCATTTCCCAGCCCTGGCCTGTGATTGGACAATGAAGGAAAAACAATGTGTAGGCAGGTGGAGGCTGCAATGTATTCTCCAACCTGAAGGTGACACTTCAGACTAATTGTCTCCTGCTATGGGCTCCAGGGGGCCATCTTGGGGAGGACAGCAATCTTACTGGATACCAAAATTCGCAAGATTTGGGCAGCCATCTTGACTAAGGATTCCATTAATAGTAGAAGTCTGTAACATTCGGGGTGCCTGCAGTGTGGGAGATAGAAACAGAACCCCCACTGGGTAGGGAGTCGCTTTAAGGAAAGGGGCCTGTAAAAGAGGGAAAGAGTAGGTTTCCCCTTACAGGGTGTCTCCTCTGTCAGCTCCAGTGTTGCCAACCTACCAGATTGAAATTTACTGACATGACACACAAAATTTACTGACACCGCTACGTTTTTACTGGCATTTCCAAAAGTTACAAAATTTCAGTGCAAATTTCAGTATTTAGGCTACAAACAAGTACAATATGCAATTAGCAATGTGATTTAAGATAGAGATTAAGGCAAAAAAACTTTCCTATTTTAGTTTCAATATAGTAAGTAAGTAGCTCAGGGACAGGACTCAGGGCAAGAAATTAGAATGGGTGGCACACACATGAAATTGACCATCACAGTGACACTGACAGCAGTGTGCAGCAGCAGAGATGATGATAATACCTTACCAATATGAAACATCCCCTCTGGAGTCAGTGATAGTCTCTCTCCATGCCAGGTGGGCCCTTCGGTCCACTCCAGTCCAAACAGCACTGACAGTCCCGCTTCCAGCTTGCCTTGCTCACACAAGGCTTCGGCCGCACTGCTTGAACCCCCTGCACCATGACATCACGTGACACACTCAGGCAATGCCTTCTCTTTTTATTTAGGATTATATTCCATAGGGCTTGTCTTGCTGCTACAGCAAGATCGAAAACCATTATCTACTCTGTTCCTCTGAAGGAAAGCTATCACCATAGCCATCCATGTGATACTACTGAATATGCTAACTGCTTCTTATTTATGTAAAGTGAAACCTATAAAGAGTCAAAGCAGCTGTTACTGTACATTCTTTATTTCCAGAAAGGAAGCAAGATTTATACACTTTATACACAGTAATGTCAAGGCTGCTTATCCCTAAAACATACCTCCCAACTTTTTGAGATAGGAACGAGGGATACCTATTAGCAAAAGTATGTAGGCATAGGACACACCCCCTGCCATGTCCCCTGAAAGGTGAATCATACCAAAAAAAATTATAGTTAAACCCACAAGATTTACCACTACTAATCCTTTATACTGTAGCGCTACCCCCCCCCCCCCCAGGAGCCTCTGGTGAATGAAGTATCTCCCACCCTGCACAGCCACAGCACTCTGGAGTCAAGACGCAGTCTTTACAGCTTTGTTTTTTTGTACTTTATTAGGGGTACTGAACTTGAACAGGGATTACGGTATTATGGGATGCCCATTTGATCAAAGTAGTAGAACTATTCAGGGACACACCTATATACAGTATGGATTTACACATCTCCTCTTCCTCCAGCACAAATCTTGCTTGTAGACCTACATCTCCCAGGACCAACTGGCACTGTATGGATGGTCTGACAAGAGCACAATCAGACCAGTAGCAAATGCCCTTTACAGGCAGGGACCACTGGCCCTTTTGTTAGTGTAGAAAAAAGTCCTAGTGCCCAGCTGTCCTCCTCCTGTGTCTACTGATCCCAGTACCACCTCTTCAGACACTGCCAGTCTGCCTGGCTGTAGCTGCCCCTTTCTCTAGCCCTCCTGGCTAAGACTCCATAGTCCTCCCAGACTGACTTTGCATCCATCCCAGACTGCTTGCACCCAGTCTTCTCAGGCATGCCTCTCAGTCCTCTCCGCCTGTATCACTCACCAGCCCACCTGGCTGTCTTCCCCCCTGGAGATTTGCCCGGAAGTGTTCTCCTGCTATCCTCCACTTGCTCCTGTGCCTAAAATAATTGCTACCAAGGGGAAACATTTAGCTACAAATTGCTATCATTTGTACCAATAGTCACCTAATACGTATTCGGTGGCTGTTGGTACAAATGTTCTACCCCTTTACTTCAAGGAGTAGCTCAACTCAGCTACTATACTTTGGATGAAGGTCAGTAATTCGGGAGTGAGCCCAGCACTTTAGCAGTAAACCCAGCACTATCAGCGAGGCTAGCACTCCAGCAATAGGACCAGCCCTCCAGCAAGAGACTAGCATTCCAGCAGTGAGACTAGAACTCCAGCAGTGATACCAGCACTCCAGCAATGTAATTAGCACCCCAGCAATGAGACTAGCATTCTGGCAATGACACTAGAACTCCAGCAGTGAGACCAGCACTCCAGCAATGAGACTAGCATTCCAGCAACGAGACTAGCATTCCAGCAATGAGACCAACTCTTCACCAGTGAGACCAGCACTTCAGCAGCAAGTCCAGCTCTTCAGCAATAACACCAGCGCTCCAGCAGTGACAAAAGTAGTCCAGGAGTGACAACATTGTGATCAACACTCAAGATTAATACATAACACTCAAGATTAATACATAAATTGTGTAGAATATGACCTTTGACAGTGATAGTGAATAGAACGTTCACCATTTGTTCATAATAAAATATATATAAACCAAAAGTTTGGATAGAGTACAGAATAGTTAAAACCCCTGTCAGATTTTCCCCCCTCTTTGTTTCATTAGTGAGATGTACCCTCATATAGAAAGTAAGGGAAATCATTTCTACGACTGTTCTCATTGTGTCCCTATTGGAAGATTGCATCCCTATTCCTATTCTGATGATAATAAATTAACTTTTTTCCTCACTTCAGTCTTAGTGAAAATGGTTACTAGGACAAATTAGAGAGGAAATTTCCTGAGCAGGTAAACAGACAGCAATAAAAAAATTGTCAGGGTTGCTAACCCATTCCTATTCCATGCATAACTTAAAGTATAATTAAAAGGAAAAACTTTTCTTTTTAGTTTTGGATAGAGTGGAGATAAGAACATTTGTCAGGTTTTATTGTTATCTGTGCCCCCGTTAAGGAGATTTACCCTCTCTGTTTGTCCTGTTTACCATTATCATTGAAAGTAAAAGAAATTCCCAAATTTTGGGTTGTCCCCAGAAAAGTAATAGAGGTAAAATCTTCCAATAGGGACACTAGTTCTGGTGACCTGGGGGGTGCAGGGATTTCCTATCACTTCCTGATTTGACTATAGAACTAAGGATGAGCTCCGGCGTGTTTGCACACTCCGTGCAGAGCCCGCCAGGAAGTCGGCGCTGCGCTAATCACAGGCAGTGAGACATTTCCCGATCTCTGCAGCCATACATCGGGAAAATACACGCCGGAGCTCATCCTTACATAGGACATAATGCGGAGGCGGAATTCCCCAAAGGGACACAGATGGTAAAAAAAAAACATTACAGGCATAATACCCCTCCCTTACTGTATACAAAATGAAAAAAATTAACAAAAAGTTCTGTCTCTAGATACATATAATGCATTAGCAGTACATGGTCATGCCATTTGAATGGGTAAATACTGTATGTGAACAATTCTATATATATTTCAAGTGGCGCTGCAGATAGTCACAAACCATAAATAGTTCTTAAACTTGTCTTAAAAGCTCACTTTTCTTCCAGGCACATTAAAATGATGCTAAAAATTGCTCAAAATAAATGCCCCCTACAAAGAAGAACCTGCAGAATCCAATACTTCTTGGAGTGACATTGATCTGGTACGCCACTTTACTCAGTGGTTTGAATTGGCAACCTTTATGTCTTTCTGACGCTCGCAGAAGTGTTGACTCTACTTGTTTTCTGTTAAGGGCTGTATACACGCATCGGTTGGTACAATAAAACTGGTCGACATTCGGCCCGCGTGTACGGCAGCCGGCCGGCTTCTGACAAAGGGTCAAGACCGAAAAATGTCTGTTGCTTGGCATCCAATCAGTGCTCTCAGCCAATGGCCTTCTGGTGGGGGGTCAGAACACAATAGCTCAGCGGGGAAGATCGATGTACTGAGCTCTTCAGTTTTCTTTTTCTTCAGCCCTCTGGGTTCAACAAAAAAAAAAACTGTAATGCCGCGTACACTCCGATGGGAGCTTTTCAATGGATTTTCCGACCGTGTGTATGCCCATCGGTCTTTTTCTGTCGGAATTTCTGACAGACTTTGAATTGAGAACCTCTTCTTATTAATTTTTCCAGCGGAAAACCTTTCTATCGGATTTTCCGATCGTGTGTATGCAAAATTCCGACGCATGCTCGGAAACAATTCGACGCATGCTCGGAAGCATTAAACTTCCCTTTTATAGTGCTGTCGAACGTGTCTTATGCCGCTGTGTTACTGACCGTCGGAATTTGGTGTGACCGTGTGTGGGCAAGACAGTTTGAGCGAAATTCCGTCGGAATTCCGACGGGAAAACCATCAGAGCTTTTTCTGACGAGAATTCAGATCGTGTGTACGTGGCATTAGTGTGTACCAGGCTTTAGAACATATTAAAGCCACTGGATCAGCTAAGTGAACAGCATTATCTTAAGAGAAGAAATGTCATTCTGAGTGTTTCCCTCAGTACTTATTTATTAAAATGAGTAATTTCCAATAATATCCAAAATAATGGATCTTTTTAAAATCTGTAAACATAGCACTGAATGTATACAGACCTGTGTAGCATAAATATCTTGTTCAGCCTACTTTCTAAATGATATGATGGAATGGTGCAATACTGACATCTGCCTGTGATCTGTGGTATGACAGTACAAACTAAACTGCCTATATTTGGTTCTGTTTTTGTCAATGGTTAATTTACTAAGGCTGAGTGCAAAATCTACTGAAGCTTTTTTTTTGTCAAAGCTTAATCGAACAAGCTGAAGGTAAAAGCTACTGTGCGCCAGATTGTGCACTCTCCAGTTTAGGTAAATCAAGCCCATTGTATCTGTAAATATTGTTTTCACATTGCCATAGCTTTTACTTCTGTGGAATAAGTATTTTCAATAATTCAGAACATTATAAAACAACATAGTATACAGTATTTCTATTCTATTCTTACTATAGAAGTAATTGTATTGATTGCCCATCTTACCAACAGTGAATACAGGTGAAGCTAGGAGGTTACAGCATATTATCAAGGAATATATATATATATATATATATATATATATATATATATATATATATATATATATATATATATATATATATATATATATTTATTTATTATATATATATATATATATATATATATATATATATATATATATATATATATATATAATAATATATATATATTTATATATATATATATATATATATATATATATATATATATATATATATACAGTATCTCACAAAAGTGAGTACACCCTTCACATTTTTGTAAATATTTTATTCTTACCTTTTATGTGACAACACTGAAGAAATGACACTTTGCTACAATGTAAAGTAGTGAGTGTACAGCTTGTATATGAGAAACAAACAACCACCGCTCCAAGACTCTCCTTCCCAAGCGAATGCTCCTGCTCCTGTGTGGGAGCCCCAGGTGCTGGCTAATAGCACAATGATTGGAAATCAAAAAAGGAAGAACTCCGGACAGCCGCACACCGAGAAAATAAAATCCAAAAGTTTATTTAAAAGCAAAAAACACTGCAATCCATACACGGCAAAAAAGGGGGGTACAGAGCTGACGAGTTTCGCACCACAACTAGTGCTTACTCATAGCTATGAGTAAGCACTAGTTGTGGTGCGAAACGCGTCAGCTCTGTACCCCCCTTTTTTGCCGTGTATGGATTGCAGTGTTTTTTGCTTTTAAATAAACTTTTTGGATTTTATTTTCTCGGTGTGCGGCTGTCCGGAGTTCTTCCTTTTTTGTACAGCTTGTATAACAGTGTAAATTTGCTGTCCCCGGAAAATAACTCAACACACAGCCATTTATGTCTAAACCGCTGGCAACAAAAATGAGTACACCCCTAAGTGAAAATGTCCAAATTGGGCCCAATTAGCCACTTTCCCTCCCCGATGTCATGTGACTCGTTAGTGTTACAAGGTCTCAGGTGTGAATGGGGAGCAGGTGTGTTAAATTTGGTATTTTATCGCTCTCACTCTCTCATACTGGTCACTGGAAGTTCAACATGGCACCTCATGGCAAAGAACTCTCTGAGGATCTGAAAAAAAAAATTGTTGCTCTACATAAAGATGACCTAGGCTATAAGAAGATTGCCAAGACCCTGAAACTGAGCTGCAGCACGGTGGTCAAGACCATACAGCAGTTTAACAGGACAGGTTCCACTCAGAACAGGCCTCGCCATGGTCGACCAAAGAAGTTGAGTGCACATGCTCAGCGTCATATCCTGAGGTTGTCTTTGGGAAATAGACATATGAGTGCTGCCAGCATTTCTGCAGAGGTTGAAGGGGTGGGGGGGGTCAGCCTGTCCGTGCCCAGACCATACGATACACACTGCATCAAATGGGTCTGCATGGCTGTCATCCCAGCAGGAAGCCTCTTCTAAAGATGATGCACAAGAAAACCCACAAACAGTTTGCTGAAGACAAGCAAACTAAGGACATGGATTACTGGAACCATGTCCTGTGGTCTGATGGGAACAAGATGAACATATTTGGTTCAGATGGTGTCAAGCATGTGTGGCGGTACAAAGACAAGTGTGTCTTGCCTAAAGTCAAGTATGGTGGTGGGAGTGTCATGGTCTGGGGATGCATGAGTGCTGCCGACACTGGGGAGCTACAGTTCATTGAGGGAACCATGAATGCCAATATGTACTGTGATATAAACTTACCTCCAAGATGACCACTGCCTTGCTAAAGAAGCTGAGGGTAAAGGTGATGGACTGGCCAAGCATGTCTCCAGACCTTAACCCTATTGAGCATCTGTGGGGCATCCTCAAACGGAAGGTGGTGGAGCGCAAGGACTTTAACATCCACCAGCTCTGTGATGTCATCATGGAGGAGTGGAAGAGGACTCCAGTGGCAACCTGTGAAGGTCTGGTGAACTCCATGCCCAAGAGGGTTAAGGCAGTGCTGGAAAATAATGGTGGCCACACAAAATATTGACACTTTGGGCCCAATTTGGACATTTTCACTTAGGGGTGTACTCACTTTTGTTGCCAGCGGTTTAGACATTAAAGGCTGTGTGTTGAGTTATTTTGAGGGGTCAGCAAATTTACACTGTTATACGCTGTACACTCACTACTTTACATTATAGCAAAGTTTCATTTCTTCAGTGTTGTCACATGAAAAAATATAATAAGGTGCGCATGCGCGGAGTTCCTAAGATGGCCGCTTAGCCAGGAGCTCCGCTCTACCTCAGCTGGACGGAACCCATAAACCGCTTCACAGCACCCCAGAGCGGCGGTAAAAGACACCGCGTATTCCGCAAACGACGGGGCATCACCCCATATGCTCAAAACCGGGATTAGACGCAGTCTGGAGCCACAATTTGAGAGACGGGATCCGGCCGGCGGATCCAAGATGGCGGACGCGTCGAGGCAGCACCAGGCCTACACTGAGGGAAGACTTGAGGAGAGACAGGTAATTACTCCTACTGCCCTAAACTACACAATGGTGACACAGGGTTACCCACAACAGGACCTGTCTCCCTCACAAGCATCCACAGAAGCCCTAATAGGCCGTTCCATGGACGGGCCCTCAGTTTCCCTTGCAGAGCCTCCCACTGCTCACCAAGCTATACCTCTACACTCTGTTCCCTTGTCAGCATCCCTCACTATGGATGAACTCTATTTGAAATTATCAGACCTACTATCCCTAACAGCAGCCAAAATAACAGGAGAGCTTAAACAGGACTTTCAGCACTTAGGCACCAGAATTGACTACATAGAGCACAAGATGGAACAAACTGTTGCCATGACTAACCAAACCTCTGACCACCTACACACAGTACAAGATCAATTGGATATTGCCTTGTCCAGAATTGACGATTTGGAAAATAGGTCAAGAAGGTACAACGTCAGGATCAGAGGACTCCCTGAATCCGTTACCAACATACCGGCTGCGGTACAAAACATGATTCAGGCCCTAATTCCAAATGTGCCTCAGCACCGATTGGAACTAGATAGAGCTCATAGAGCACTGGGACCTCCCAGGAAAGACGGAACCCCAAGAGATGTCATCGCGAAACCGCACTTCTACGCCATCAAAGAAGAAGTGATGAGACAGGCACGCTCAGCTCCCAAAGTCTTATGCCTTGGTCATCCTGTACAATTATTCGCAGATCTCTCTCCCTCCACCATGCAACGCAGACGCTCACTAAAACCCCTACTTCAGGTCCTTTCACAGAAAGACATTAAATACAAGTGGGCCTTCCCATTTGCAGTGAGATTCACAGATAGCGGAAAATCTTATTCTTTCTCGACATTCCCGGAAGGCGAACGGCTGCTACTGCGACTCAAACTTATCTCCCAAGAAACAGAAATGGAGGTCACCTCCAACGTGCCCGGTTCTTCCAAGAGACCAACCCCGACGAGCCCGGTATCACCGCTGTGGAACAAGACCAAAATCAAGAAATCCAAGGAAAATGGCCCACCGTGATGACTAATAAGGGGTCATGAACTGTCATACACCCCTTGGTTCTAATTTGAATCTGATTTTCCTGGACTCAGATACCTGAACGCTGTTCATTTAGAACACAGGCCTTTTTTTTTTTCTTTTTTTTTTTTTTTTTGTCTCATTTTAGAGTTAATATCTTTGAGACATCTGTTCCCACAGGAGTTGGCCGGTCCTGGACCGGTCAATTCTGGGGGATCACGCACCTATACGGTGAACGGGTGCCCCCCCTCCGCACCCCATTAGGGGCGAACGGGGGGCACCTAATGCGAAAACATACATTGTTTGCCTGTCCGCATTTTATATGCCTTTCTTTTTCTAGACGGCTGTGATTCACTTACCTCCTACAATATTAGGGGGTTCTCTGGCTGAGGTAGGCTCCTTGTGCCTCCACCTCACCCTCTGGTTCCTATTGGTATCCGAGGGTGCGACTGTCTGCTCCCTTTGGAAGCAGACATCGTTACCTATACGGTAGTAGCCCCTAGGGGGTGTCTCCACCCCTGGGGACTGTTTTTCTTGTTAGGAGACAATTTTCTTTTATTCCCCACTCTTTCCCCTTTTTTTTTTTTTCTCCTTTTCCCATGTCCCCCCCTGTGATTTGGTGCCTAATGAGTTTTATCCTTCCAGGACAACTACCTTCATTGTTGGTTTCCAGCTCCCCATCGCCAGGAAGAAGTTATGCTACGTCGTACGGCCAAGCAGACAGGAAACTTCCAAAGGTGAGTGACGAGGTATGCCGAGCTGCCGCCCCCCCCGCACCTAATGGCTGACACACTACAACCACATCTCAAAATAGCCTCCCACAATGTACAAGGCTTGAACTCTCCAGTCAAAAGGAAAAAATTATTTTCACACTACAAATCCCTTAAATTAGATATTTTGTTGATTCAGGAAACTCATTTCCCAATGAGATACAGTCCCAAATTTATACATGCTCACTACCCTCACTTCTACCTTGCCAAGGTGGAGAACAAAACGAGAGGGGTTGCAATTTTTTTGTCGAAATCGTGTGGCTTTACTTTTTTATCTGAGCACAGAGATGTGGAAGGGAGGTTCCTCTTGGTCAAGGGGACTATAGGAGGTCATATTTACTCCCTAGTATCCTATTACGCCCCAAACAAAGGTCAGGAACAGTTCTTTAAACGGATCCTAAACGAACTCTCTCCTCTATTAGAGGGCACGGTGATTTGGGGGGGAGACTCTAATATAGCTTTCGATCAAACAATGGATAAATCCAAACCGCCCAATACACAGCTCACCAGACCCTCCAGGGCAAGTTTAAGGATAGCAAAACTTTTACATAACAGGGGCTTCATTGATGTGTGGAGAGAATTTAACCCTTCCAAGAGGGATTTCACTCATTATTCATACCCGCATAACACATACGCCAGGATTGACCATATTCTGGTCTTTCCGAATTCGCTACCAGCAATTCTTAAATCTCACATAAGTGATACGGTTCTCTCAGATCACTCACTAGTTATCATGCACATTCAATCCAGCTCACACGCGACGAAACAGGGACAATGGCGCCTAAATGAATCTATACTTTCAGACCCGGTGCAAGTAATGGAATTAAATAAGGCCCTAACTGAGTACTTCACCCTAAATGATGTGGAAGACATTTCTCCAGAGACGCTATGGTCAGCACACAAGGCTGTAATTAGGGGAAAGTTCATACAAATAGGTTCCAAGCTTAAGAAAGAACGCATGAGACAGATAGATAGATTGGAAAACTCGTACAAATCTGCCAAAGCTCAACACAAACGTTGCCCCTCCCCATCCTTACTTGCCCACATTGATAAGCTAAGACTGGAACTTAATCTAGCTCTCACGACGAAAGCTGAAAAATCTATCCGTTGGAATTCGAACAAATTTTACACTCAGATGGGGAAGATAGGACCAATGCTAGCTAATAAATTATCTCCCAGAACTAAATTCTCCTCTTTCCCCAAAATCAGATTAGCAAATCACGGTTTAACGGCCAACCCCGCCAAAATCCTAGATGCCTTCCAAAAATTTTATGCAAAACTATACAGTGCCCCCCCACAATCCCCGAGTATTTCAATCTCTGAATTCATGGACAGTGTACCTATACCAAGATTAATAGACGAACATAGGGAAATCTTAGAAGCCCCTTTTTCGATAGAAGAAGTGACCTCAGTAATCAGAAGCCTCAGGATTGGGTCGGCACCCGGCCCGGACGGGTTGTCGGCTCCCTATTATAAAACCTTCAAGGAACCCCTAGTCCCATATATGGTTAAATTCTTTAATCACTTAACTCAAGGCAACCCCCTAGACCCTCAACTCAACACGGCATACATTACAGTTATTCCTAAGCCTGATAAAAACCCAGAAGAGATGGGGAACTACCGACCCATCTCACTTATCAACTCTGATCTTAAGGTTCTCACAAAAATAATGGCGGTTCGCCTCTCATCCTTTATTAACAAATATATACACAAAGACCAGGTGGGGTTCATTCCGGGCAGGCAAGGTCCCGACCAAATTAGAAGGGCGATAGATATTGTTTCTATTCTTCAATCTAGCTGGGATGGGGGGCCTGCACAACAGGGACTACTGTTATCACTTGATCTTCAAAAGGCTTTCGACTCAGTGTCATGGTCATACCTTTTCCTACTCCTGGAGAAATGGGGCTTCGGCCCCCGCTTTAGAGGGGTGTTTCAATCCCTATACTCAAGCCCCAAAGCCCAAATACGTATACAGGGACATTATTCCAACCCCATACCCATTGCTAGGGGAACTAGACAAGGATGTCCGTTATCCCCGATTATTTTCGCTATGGCGATTGAAACTCTTGCCATAGCGATAAGAATCAACACTGACATCCAAGGGGTCAAATGTGGGGATCGTACTCACAAATGCGGTCTATTTGCAGATGACATGCTCCTATTTTTAACGTCTCCCATCACTTCCCTTCCAAACCTACTCAAAACACTCTCAGATTTCTCTGGGATATCAGGCTTAGGAATAAATTACTCTAAATCACAGGCATTGAATATTTCTCTTCCTCCCTCCACGGTGGCCCTACTTCAAAATTCCTTTCAATTCCAATGGGGAACAGGTTACATCAAATACCTAGGGGTTTCCCTCACGGACAGGATAGAATCCCTTTACAGTAAAAATTATCCCCCACTATTTCAAAAACTAGCGGCCGATCTGAAAACTTGGTCACAATATGAGCTTTCCTGGCTAGGTAGAATTAATTCCATTAAAATGACCCTGCTCCCCAGAATTCTTTATTTCTTTAGGTCTCTTCCAATACACATTCGAAGAGATCATCTCATGACGCTACAAAGTAAAATCCTGAAATTCATATGGGGGACATCGGGATATAGAATCCCCCAACAAACTCTTTATCTACATAGGAAAAAGGGGGGACTGGGATTACCGTTTCTCCCTAAATACTATCAGGCAGCCAGACTAGCCCAATTATCTGCTGTCTACTCATCATCTGAAAAACCAGACTGGGTCTATATGGAGAGGCAAGCAGTACCCCAACACACTTTAGAATATCTATTATGGTGTCCACGAAAACGAAGGCCAGCAATTCTCTCACCTTCCCTATCTCAGTCCTTTGCCCTTTGGGACAAAATTCGTGATAATCCTAACCTAATCTCGGAAGCTAGACCTCTCTCCCATATCTTTGGCAACCCAAACTTCCCACCAGGGATGGTAATTAAGACATTCCAGTGGTGGTTGGATAAGGGACTGTACCGCATTGGACAATATTTCACGAATAAAGGACCTCTCACCCTAAACTTTTGCACTCACAAACTAGAAATGCCTACCTCTGAAAAACCCAGATTTGATCAAATATCACACTTTTTACACGAGATTTGGACAGATAAACCTCTGCCTCCCAAATTTACTGATTACGAACTGTGGTGTGGTCAGGCCGAGGGCCGGAGGGGCGGCATCTCGGTAATATACTCGTCGCTCACACAATCTTCCAATAAATCTACTTACATGTCTAATTGGGAGACTGATCTCCAACAAGAATGGAACTTAGACACCTGGCACCAGGCGGGTTCTAAAGCCTTTAAGGGTATTCTTAATATTTCTTTAGTGGAAGCAAACGTTAAAGTTCTCATGAGATGGTACATGACCCCATCTAGGATAGCTGCAATGTACCCCTCGGCGGACCCTTGCTGTTTCAGAGGGTGTCAGTTGAGGGGAACATTGGTACACATCTGGTGGGAATGCCCAAGAATACGGCCACTATGGGCAAAAATATTCTCCTTAATCACCAAGGTCACAAACTGTTCAGTTCCTAGGACTGCAGCTGTTGCACTCTTGAATGCTAACATTTCGGGCGTTTCCGGGCCCAAGCGAAGGTTGATTCACTTTATTCTATTGGGAGCCAAACTGACCGTTGCAAGGGCCTGGAGACACCCGAAGATTTCCTTCAAAGCAATAGTCAGTAAGATCTCATGGATAATGACCCAGGAGAAGCTAGCCAGTATATTACTGGATACCACTCAAAAATTTGAAGCTGTATGGGAACCATGGGCATCTTACTGCGGTATATCCCTCATTCCAGGGGTCCTGTCGGATAAATCTCTGAATCCCAACTAATTTTAGGCACAACCACCCTATTTCCCCTCATCCTTTTTTATTTTTTTTTTATCTGTCCCTTCCTCATATTTATTATTATTTATTTTTATATGTTTTCTACGATAGCCGGGTTAGCACCAGCTACTTTCTAAGTTGACTCGAGGAAACTGTTATAATACACAGGCGACAGTTGTCGTCATTCTACTCACAGAGAGATCCTCACCCTTTGAGACGGGTCACTAGCCCCACTTTCTTTCATTCCTGAATTCCTATTTACCACTAGAGATGAAACTCAGGGGAGATGGCCCAGGGCACAGTTTGATCCCAATTGGGGTGCCCTGTGCCAGCTCTCTCCCTCCAATGTGAAAACAATCTTTAGAGGTTTCTTTGCTAGAAGCGAATCTCCTATTGGGAATTCAGTGAGTCACCCCTCCCTATGACACCAAGTCCCACCTGATTTCAGTTATAAGCTAGTTATTGTATCACGAGATCGGTTTGGCTCGTTTTGCTCGTTTTGACTTTCCTGACTATTGTAACATGTACGACAATGAGTGAATTTCTCTGTATGCCCGAGTTATGTTTTTATTTTTTGTGCAAATTTAATAAAAACTTTTATACACAAATCCGACGTTATGGTAACACCAGCAGCTATACAAAACATTTAAATTAAGTATTCATGTTCTAATCCTGGCCTCAATAAAATCAGGTAATATATATGCACTCCACATCACATATAGAAATCTCAAATATAAACAATCTAAACATATCTGATATATATTGAAGTACTGTAATAAGGTAAAAGACCATACAGCGCCATCTGCTGTCTAATACTAGAATAACACCCATCAGTTTAAAATATACGAGTGAATAGCGGCATCTAGTGGATGAATATGTTATAGTAAATTGTAAATAATATTCCTTAAAAATTTGATATAAAACAATTAAGATCAAATTCTACGTTATGTCAATGTAAGCAATTGATGGATCCAGCATGATTCAGACTGACTGAGTTCTATCATTTTGTTATCGCCCCACCAATGTGGTTTGTATGGTTTGCATGGTTTGCGCATTAGTATTTCATAAAAAATAAAATAAAAATGATATATATATATTATACATTATACAGTATATTATCATGGATAATATACAGTATTTATATTATATATAATATATTTATAATTTACATTATATCATCAGGGAACTTAAAAAGGGAAATGGTGATTTGTTCATATTTGTGGCAGCCCTTGCTGCCCCTCTGAATAGTGATCCGCGGTGGAAGAAGCGGTAAGTCACCTACTTACTGCCTGTTTTAACCATGAAAATGCTGACCCACCACACAGTTGCAGAGCGGTAGCAGTGTGGCCCATTCGTTTGAATAGTTCACATTTGTTGGTGATACCGCTCACCAAATGCAACATGCCATTTCATTTTTGGCGTGGCCCTGAAGCAAAGCACTTTGGCCATGGCTTGTGTTACATCCCAGAGGGGCTGCATCTGCTTGTTCAGGTGGGTAGTTGTGGGGGGGGAGGCTTCAGCTCAACCCACTGCTTTTACTGCCCCCTGTCTGTATGCGTGAAAGAGCCCTTAATCTGCATCTACTTTTAAAATGTTATTGCTGAAACTGAAAACTTACTTTCAAGTTGTGGTGTGCGATTGTTGCTATTAATCCTCAGCTCAAAATTCACATGAGAGTGCCTGCAGAATTAGTTACACAAATGTAGTCACATTGTTCCCATATATCAGTCTTATGTATTAATGTGGGCCATAACTCTGATTTTACATCTGCAATAAATATATATCAAGGCACTAGCAAAAGTGAATGGGAAATTTGAATTTATACACTTACCTGTCAGCACCAAGAAACCCTCATGTCACGCAGATATGTCCACATTTTAGCAACACTCATACCCTACCACTACCCACCCTCCCACCTCACCCCTTTGTTAAAAGTGGACCTAAGCCTTGAATATAGGTCACTCAAATCTTTGGATGAGATTGGGGTATGTGATTAGGCAGTACATTAGGGTTGCCATCTGTTCGGGATTCACCCGGACTGTTCGGATTTGGAATCATGCGTCCGGGTTTCAGACTGTCTGAGACCCGGACACATTATTCAGACCAGACTATGGCTTCCCAGCAGGGTTGCTGGCTGCAGTTGTGTAAGCTGAGAGTGACTGTTACACTCTCTT
The DNA here is from genome assembly GCA_028564925.1 of Lithobates sylvaticus. Classification (NCBI taxonomy): domain Eukaryota; kingdom Metazoa; phylum Chordata; class Amphibia; order Anura; family Ranidae; genus Lithobates; species Lithobates sylvaticus. The sequence goes on along the minus strand of CM053030.1, from coordinate 129,577,065 downwards.
TCATGCTGCCCAAAGCCAGCACTAACAATCCCCCCTACCCCAAACACACACACAGATGTGAGAGGAGAGAGGGCTCGATCTGCAACACTTTCTCCCACCCCCCTACCCCTCTGTGTCTTCCCACACTCCAATCCCCAGTGCTGTGCCTCAGAAAAGGAAAGTGGAGACAGGAAATTTGAATCCCAGCAGCCTCAGATACATCGGGATGAGAGGTGCTGACTGCCAAGAGGTGAGTGAGCTCACCATCCAGCCCTGACTGAAGTCTCCCCCCTCCCCAATCTCTCTCCTGCCTCTAAGGGAGTACGCTAATATAAATCACGGTTCTCAGAGCACTCATTACATTAAAGCTCCCCTTTACACCAGAGGTCACATTGTCCCCCCTTACATCCGAGTCCTCTCTGTACATCCCCAGAGCACCCCTCCCTCTCTCTCTACGCCCTCCCCCTCTCTCATCCCCCTCCCCCCTCTTCCCTCCCCACTTCCCCTCCCCCCCCCTCCGAGTCCTCTCTGTACACCAGAGCATCCCTTACGTTAGAGTGCCCAGAGTTCTCCCTTACATCAGAGTCTGCAGAGTCCCCCCTTACAGTGAAAGGGAACTCTGCGAGTTCAGATGTAAAAGGGGAACTCTACAGATTCAGATGTAAAGGAGGGAACTCTGTGAACTCTGATGTAAAGGGGGGAACTATGTGGACTCTGATGTAAAGGGGAACTCTGTGGACTCTGTTGTAATGGAGGAATTCTGTGGACTCTGATGTAAAGGGGGGAACTCTGTGGACTCTGATGTAAAGGGGGAACTCTGTGGACTCTGATGTAAAGGGGGACTCTTGTGATTAACTTCATATGATTAGAAATGTTTTTTAATAGCAACATCTATGCATCTATCACATCTATAACATCTATGCATAGTTTATCTATGCATACTATGAAAATAAATTGCTGTGCGACGATAAAGTGTTCGGGTTTGAGTTGAAGAAATGGTGGCATCCCTATAGTACATAGAGTACGTAGGGACGGACATGTACACACGCTACTGTGCATATGCAATCGCTGTCTGGATTTTAAGGAAGTGTTTGGATTGAGACATGCTCTCGGCTTAAACTTTTTGCTATCCTGTGTATATGCACTGCTGCTAATAGACTGCAAAGAGGAGACAATATTATACTGTGTGGAGTATTTGTCTCTCTATATACTCCGGCTCTGTGGCTTTTCTAAAGCCTCGTACACACGATCAGATTTTCCGAGGGGAAATGTGTGATGACAGGCTGTTGGTGGAAAATCCAACCGTGTGTACGCTCCATCGGACTATTGTTGTTGGATTTTCCATGGACAAATGTTGGGTGGCAGGCTTTAAAATTTTCCGCGGAAAAATGTCTGTTGTCAGATTTTCCAAGCGTGTGTTCACAAGTCCGTCGGATAAAAGTCCAAAGTACAAACACGCATGCTCAGAAGCAAGGATGAGCCAGAAGCGGTCGATCTTGTAAACTAGCGTTCGTAATGGAGAATTAACATTTGTGACGTGGCAAATTATGAAATCTTGAAATGCAGCACACAATTCTCTTCTTCTTTAATGGGATAATAATGAAGCTGCTTTGCTGGTGATACTGATGGAGTTATTGCAAACAAATTTTCAAAGGCTTTTTTTTTCTAGTGATATCAAGAATAATATTATTATGCTTGTTGTTTTTTTTTTTTTTGGTGCAAGTTACCACAACATCATTATCCCATAGTTTATAAGATCAAAGATACAACTATGTTGGTGTCCCTTGTCAATTTTACATTGTATTTTTTTAAATGTAACTCCCAAAATGTCATTTGAAGTAAAACAAATAGCCAAGTATTATTCTACAAATAAAATTAGACATGCTATCTGCCAATAGAACTTAACCAAAAAGTGCATTCTATGCATCCAAAAATATAAAAAATATAACAAATTAAATCATTATTCTTCAACCAAAAAATAAAATAAAAGCCTCGTGCATGTGTCCTGCTTCTTAATATAGGGGGTCAACAATGCCAAGAGTTGGTGAAAGCAGGGGTCCATCATCCGGAGATAATTCCAAAAATCATCTGTATTATTCTCCTGGAGCTCCCGCAGCAAAGGCATATGACATAATTGGTCACGATTAATAAAGCAACCAATTTTCGGTGCAAGAAATCCTCCTCCTCCTGTTCCTGGACTGGACTTGGGTCAAAGCAATAACTCCAAGGCCAATAATAAATAACACGTTATCTCCTCCGATTCCGCAACATGTCTGTTTGACGAACGGCCGTTCAGAAACTAACTGAAAAGCACAAATGAAAAGCGCAAACTGAAAAGCGCTAAATGAAAAGCACAAAATGAAAAGTGTGAATCAACACTCACCAAACTTCTACTAACACGAAATTAGCAGAAGGAGCTCAAAGGGTGTAACTAAAGAGCTGAAAAAACACGTAGTACGTCAGTACGTTCGTGTTTGTTGCCCGACAATTCTTTGCCGTTTGTATGCAAGACACAATACAGGCACATGCCGTCGGACAAAAGTCTGAGGTTTTGTCTGCCGAAAATCTGATCGTGTGTACGAGGCTTAAAACACCACGCCCTGATCAGCTGTGCAGTCCCTGGTGTGTATCTTCTGAGTCTATTGGGGAGAGACATTAGGACATCTTTTCTGTGGATCACAGATCCAACAAAGCGCATTGTGACTTCCCTGAATAAGGGGGTTGCTGGCTTTCTGGTAAGCCTTCATTTTATTTGCGGTGATGGGTATCACGCTGCCAAGCATTTGATCATCATTTCCAATACACCCCCTCTTCATGGGACTCCTTCTGATGAAAATCAGCTGCATATCAACTTTTCTTTTTGTTTGCACATTGTTTGCACTTGTGATAAATCATAACATATGTGCAATGTAATATTTAATTTCAAACTGTACCAATTATTGCACAATTGCACTTTATTATACCATTTTTGGATGTATGCACATCACATGTGTTGTGTGATTCGCATGAATTGCACTTTTTGCCCTAGCGCTGCACTTTTAATTAAACATTTTTCTCTGTGCCTGATATCTGGGTTCTAGTGCTCAGCTGCTGGCTATTTTATGTACTAAGCACAGATATCTCTTTACACTAGTACATAGAGATTATTATATAATATAATTTTATAATATAATTATATAATTCTATAGGATTTTTCAGCAAGATAGGGCAAGCAGAAAACAAATAAGCACCAGGGGTAATAAAAACAGCAACTAATTATAATCCATTTTTCATTGGTTTGACATAAAGTGGCTGCAAAGTCAAATTTTTTTCCTTAATGCATTAACCACTTTCAGACCGGACCAATTTGCAGCCAAAGGACCAGGCCCATTTTTGCGATTCGGCACTGCGTCGTTTTAACTGACAATTGCACGGCCGTGCAACGTGGCTCCCAAACAAAATTGACGTCCTTTTTTTCCCACAAATAGAGCTTTCTTTTGGTGGTATTTGATCGCCCCTGCGGTTTTTATTTTTTGCGCTATAAACAAAAAAGAGCAACAATTTTGAAAAAAAACGCATTCTTTTTATTTTTTGCTATAATAAACATCCCCCAAAAATATATAAAAAAACATTTTTTTTCCTCAGTTTAGGCCGATACGTATTCTACCAATTTCTGGTAAAAAAAATCGCAATAAGCGATTATTGATTGGTTTGCGCAGAAGTTATAGCGTTTACAAGATAGGGGATAGTTTTTTTTTATTAGTAATGGCAGCGATCAGCGATTTTTATTGTGACTGCGACATTATAGCGGACACATCGGACATTTTTGGGACCATTGTCATTTATACAGCAATCAATGCTATTTAAATGCATTGATTCCTGTATAAATGACACTGGCAGTGAAGGGGTTAACCAGGGGGTGGCAGTGTAGGGGTTAAGTATGCCTAGGGGTGTGTTTCTTACTGTGGGGGGGGGTGTGGCTGTCAGCTAGTGAATGCTGATCTCTGCTCCAATCACAGGGAGCAGAGATCGGCGTCACTAGTTGCTAGGCAGAATGGGGAGATGCTGTCTATTTCCGCATCTCTCCGTTCTGCCTTCCCGTGAGACGATCGCGGGTGTCCCCGCGGTGATCGAGTCCGCGGGACCCGCGACCGGCCTCACGGTGGTCCCGACTGGCGCGGGAGCGCGCCGCTACCAGCGCGCTCCCGATGGCACGGACGGCATTAAGGAGGGACTTATATATACGCCCTCCTGCCAGTCCGTTACATTCTGCCGACGTAAATCGGCGTGCGCCGGTCGGGAACCGGTTAAGGTAAAAAAAACTCCCTACTATTTCCCCCCCCCCCCCCCCCCCCCATAATACAGCACTGTCCCAGTTGCAACACTGTTCTCCTCCTTTACTTATCTTATGGGAAACACTGAGAACAATTCCTGCTGCTGACAGTAAAACTTCTGTCAGGAGAGAACAGAGACATGGCTTACAGTGCTCTGTGTGTCAATGGATGCACAGAGCCTGGATCAGGAGCATAAGCGCATTGGGTGCCCACATAGCACACATCTTGCTGAGGGGGCACCCAGAGGAAGGAGGAACAGACAGTGGCAAACAGATTAGGTAAGTATAACCTCTTTTAAAAAAAAATAGGGAAAACGAAAAAAAACCTTTAATGTCACTTTAAAGTACATATTAGGCTCCTGCTTGATAGTCCAAACAGGTCCCAAATCCAGTTACTATGTGAAGCACAAGCCTCATAAATTAAAAATAAACTTCACCTTTACCTCTCCTTATTGAGCCAAATCATCCTTTTATTTGTGTCTCATATACTCCCCCTCCCAGACTCTGCAGCTCTCAGTGGGAGGTTTTCAACAGCAGAGGAGTTCCTCCTGCACCATCTTCTCATCCTGATGTAGTGCAAGCGGGCACAACCTATGTGGGGGTGACAAAACTGCTCTAAATTTGAGAACAGTGTGGTGGCGTTGTAACTCTATCACAGGAAGCTGCATGAGATGGACTTAACTGGTAAGGTCAACAGGTATTTGTGAGAATTTACAGGGGGACTAAGGGAAAACTGTGAATACAGTTGTACATATTGTTTTCATGGTGGGGACATAGTTGTTAGAAAAATTATGTTAAGATTGGCTGCTGAGGGTTACTCCACTTTTACCTTAAGGCCACTTTCACACTGAAGCGCTTCTAAACTGCCAGTAAAAACACTGAGCGCTTTTGAAGAGCTTTTCAGGCGATTTTGAAGAGCTTTCAATTCATTTCAATGGGGAGGGGAGTTTTTCACAGCCCTGCCAGCACACTGCCCCAGTGTGAAAGCGTTCATTGATTTTAATGGAAATACGTTTTCGTGAGCTTTTTAGGGGCTGTTTTTAACGTGAAAGTGCCTGAAAAGCGCCTCAGTGTGAAAGTGGTCTAACACTTGGCTCATCAGAACCATAGTCACTAATGCATACCTTGTGAAATAAATGTTAGGTGTCATCAATAATCTCTTAGGTTTCCTATTCTCAAAATGTATGCTTCATTTATTTGTAAATAAGTAAATGTTTTAACTGCTTCTGGACCAGCCACTGCAGTTTTACTGTGGCAGTTTGGCTCCCCTGCGCGAAACCACGTTACTGTTCGTGGCCTTGTGGGGTCCGAATAGCAGACGCGGGCGTGCACGATACACAGCGGAGCTGCCGATGCTCGTGGCCGACGGTCGCGAGGACCGCCGGCCACGAGCGATCGTGACCAGGAGACACAGAACAGGGACGAATGTGTGTAAACACACACTTGCCTGTTCTGACAGGAGTGACAGATCGTGTGTTCCTATTAGCTAGGGACCATGTTATGTCACTTCCTGTAGTTAGTCCCTCCCCCTTCAGTTAGAATCACCTCCCACAGGGAACATAGTTAATGCCTTCACCGCCCCCTAGTGTTAACCCCTCCACTGCCAGTGACATTTGTACAGTAATCAATGCATTTTTAATCGCACTGATCGCTGTATTAATGCCAATGGTTCCAAAAATGTGTCAAAGTTGTCCAATGTGTCCGCCAATGTGTCCGCCAATGTGTCCGCCATAAAGTCATGATAATCGCTGCCATTACTAATAAAAAAAAAAATAATAATGAATTCTATAAATCTATCCCCCATTTTGTAGAAGCTATAACTTTTGTGAAAACCAATCAATATACGCTTATTGCGATTTTTTTTTTTTTACCAAAAATATGTAGAAGAATGCATATCGGCCTAAACTGAGGAAAAAAATATTTTTTTTATATATTTTTGGGGATATTTATTATTGCAAAAAGTACAAAATAATGTGTTTTTTTCAAAATTGTCGCTCTTTTTTTGTTTATAGCGCAAAAAATAAAAACAGCAGAGGCGATCAAATACCACCAAAAGAAAGCTCTATTTGTGGGAAAAAAAGGATGTCAATTTTATTTGGGTACAACGTTGCACGACCGCGCAATTGTTAGTTAAAGCGACGCAGTGCCGAATCGCAAAAAGTGCTCTGGTCAGGAAGGGGGTAAATTCTCCCGGGGCTGAAGTGGTTAAGCAACTATTTGCAGTGTGCTTTTTAGTCATTCAATGGAATTTACAACTGTTTGATACGTTAGTATTTGATACTGTGTTAAACCTTTTTAGGATATAAAGAAGGGATCTTTTTTGATTTACTGTTTAGATAGGTGTCCATGGGCTCCGAAGATAATTACTTTTGAATACTATTACTTAGCGGAATCTTTCCCACTGTTGCAATTTATTTCATTCCCCCTCTTGAACAGTTAATCATACTTATTAGAAGCCAATAAGATACCATGCAGAATCGCACAGATTGAGAGACCTTCAGCTAAAATCTATGAGCACCATTAGATGTTATGCTAGAAGGTTATGCTCTGGGAAGACGCCACATAATCCATACACTGCTTCTATCTCATGTTATAACCTATCCATGGACATTCAGAGATGAGAAAAAAGCAAATGTAAGGGCCCTTTCACACTGGGGCAGTTTTCAGGCGGTACAGCGCTAAAAATAGCGCCTGTACACCGCCTGAAAAAACCGGCCCCATTCACTCCAGTGTGAAAGCCGGCGGGCTTTCACACTGGAGCGGTGCGCTAGCAGGACGGAAAAAAAAGTCCTGCTAGCAGCATCTTTGGAGCGGTAATACCGCGGCAATACCGCCGCAAAGCGCCGCTACGGCGGCGCTCTGCGGGTTTTTTTTTACTCTTTTTCGGCCGCTCGCAGGGGGTAAAAACCGCACCGCGAGCGGCCGAATCCCGTGGGCAAAACGACGGTAAAGCAGCGCTAAATATAAAAAGGGGCCTAAAAGTTATTTAAAGCACTGCCAAATGAATTGATTATATTGGCTGCAAGAATATCAATGTTGCTTTTTGTCAGAGCAGACCTTTTTTTGCGTTGCGTAATGGCAGCAAGCATTTTCAATGTAATTTTGACAGTGTAATTACTGTACTAATTTTAGTTGTGATAATGATAGATTTTGCAAGTAGCAGATAGTCTGATATTAAGAGTTAAGATTAGGGTTTAGTTTAATAGTATTGGTTACATTCAGGTTGGGGCTAGGCTTATGTGTTAGATTACAGGCTTGGTTCAGCACTTAGATTGATGTTTAGGGTCAGATGTTAGACGGGCTTGGGTTAAGGGTTAGTCTGAGATTAACAGCAACCATTACTGAAAGGAATACAGTATGAAGGCTTCCATAGCTTTCTGACAATGCTAGTTACCATGACAGCCAGGCAGCTGTTCAAAAGAAGAAGAATTCAGAAATGACAGCCTACATATTTCTAAAAGTATAAGTTTTCTTTAAATAAGGTTTAGAACTTAATTTGAGGTTTAGGTATTAGGATTTCAAGTGTCAGAAATGGGTCTTTTATCAAGACAGCCACATTTTTTTTCAAGCTGAAAATGAATGTACTGCTGCCATGAGAACATTGCATGTGACTATGGTTGGACTACTAACCATCGGAATTTCGGCCAGCAAAAGACTGAGGAGAGCTTTTCGTCAGAAAATGCGACCGTGTGTATGCTCCATCAGACTTTTGCTCGCCGAATTTCCGCCAGCAAAAGTTTGAGAGCATGTTCTCTCGAAAAAGTTCCGATCAGAAATTCCGATCGTCTGTAGCAATTCCGACGCGCAAAATTCCTACGCATGCTTGCATAAAATTCGACGCATGTTCAGAAGCATTGAACTTCATTTTCTCGGCTCGTCGTAGCGTTGTACGTCACCACGTTCTTGATGGTCGAAAGTTCAGTGAACTTTTGTGTGACCGTGTGTATGCAAGCCAAGCTTGAGCGGAATTCCGTCGGAAAAACCATCCAAGATTTTTCCAACGGAAAATCCGCTCGTGTGTACGGGGCATTAGATTACAGATTCTAATTCACCAGTCATTATGTAATACTTCACACAACATATGTAAAATGATAGGCTTGAGTTTGAGATTGGTGGGGTCCCGGTTGACTCTAGTTGGCCATAGACATGTGGACACATATATAGAGAAGAGTTGGGAATGCATGCACAATACAACGATCTCCCAATGTCTTGTGGGCAAATCACAGATCTAAACAGGGGGGGGAGAGAAAGGTAAAAAATGTCTTTGCTGCATTTATCCTCACTACACTGAGTAATTAGGTAAAAGACCCAGAACAAATATTATATCAGTCAACCTGTAGTGATTTATTTATATGAATATACAGTACCTTGAAAAAGTATTCATACCCCCTTGATATTTTCCACATTTTGCCATGTTACAACCAAAAACATAAATTTATTTTTTGAGGGATTTTATGTGATAGACCAACACAAAGTAGCACATAATTGTGAAGTGGAAGGAAAATATTAAATGGTTTTCAACCTTTTTTGCAAATAAATACCAAAAAGTTTGGCGTGCATTTGCATTCAGCCTTCCTGAGTCAATACTTTGTAGAACCACCTTTCGCTGCAATTACAGCTGCAAGTCTATTTAGGTATGTCTCTACCAGCTTTGCACATCTAAAGAGTAACATTTTTGCCCATTCTTCCTTGCAAACTAGCTCAAGCTCTGTCAGATTGGATGGAGAACGTCTGTGAACAGCAATTTTCAAGTCTTGCCACAGATTCTCAATTGGATTTAGGTCTGGACATTGACTGGGCCATTCTAACACATGAATATTCTTTGATCTAAACCATTCCATTGTAGCTCTGGCTGTATTTTTAGGTTGTTGCCCTACTGGTGGGTGAACCTATGCCCCAGTCTCAAGTCTTTTGCAGACTCTAACAGGTTTTCTTCTAAGATTGCCCTATATTTGGCTCCACCCATCTTCCCATCAACTGTCTACAGCTTCCCTGTCCCTGCTGAAGAAAAAAATCCCCACAACATGATGCTGCCACCACCATGTTTCACCGTGGGGATGGTGTGTTCAAGGTGATGTGCAGTGCTAGTTTTCCACCACAAATAGCGTTTTGCTTTTAAGACAAAAAGTTAAATTTTGGTCTCATCTGACCAGAGCACCTGTTTGCTGTATGGCTTCTCGAAAAACAGCAAACGGGGAACTTCTTATGGCTTTCTATCAACAATGACTTTCTTCTTGCCACGCTTACATAAAAGCTAGATTTGTGGAGTGCATGACTAATAGTTGTCCTGTGGACAGATTCTCCCACCTGAGCTGTGGATCTCTGCAGCTCCTCCAGAGTAGGGATGAGCCGAACACCCCCGGGTTCGGTTCGCACCAGAACCTTCGAACGGACCGAAAGTTCGCGCAAATTTTCGAACCCTATACGTTATAATGGACGCGAACGTTCAAAATCAAAAGTGCTAATTACAACGGCCAATATGCATGTTAATGTCATAAAACAGGTTTGGGGACCCGGGTCCTGCCCCAGGGGACATATATCAATGCAAAAAGAACTTTTAAAAACTAACGTTTTTTCGGGAGCAGTCATTTTAATGATGCATAAAGTGAAAAAAAAAAAGTGAAATTTTCCTTTAAATATGGTACCTGGGGGGTGTCTAAAGTATGCCTGTGAAGTGGCATGTGTTTCCCGTGTTTAGAACTGTCCTTGCACAAAATGACATTTGTAAAGGAAAAAAAGAAGCCATTTAAAACCACTTGCGGCTTTAGGTTTGTTCTTAAGTAGAATCTGAACAGGTACATTATGAAGTGTAGCTCCATCCCAAAAAAAATCTATTTTTAAGCTTTTTGGAGAACATAGGGAGGGGTTATCACCCCTGTAACATTTGCTGTCTTTGCACATCTGTTTAGAACATGTCACCTCACTTTCCGTCCCAATGACAAATGTTTTTGGAAAAAGTGGGGTTTTAATTGAAACAAGGATTGGTGATAAAGTATCAGTAGAGAGGAGATACCTTTTTCCCAAATTAAATCTAACAGGATAGAATTTCCCTTCCTAGGGGTAGATTTCCTCTCACTTCCTGTTTTCTCTTTCCATTTGCAAGTAGGAGTCGTTTGTAAGTTGGATGTTTGAAAGTAGGGGCCTGGCGTATATACTCTGCAGAAATTTGCCCTATTAGATGTTGGTGTAGCCACAAGACTGGTGGGCACAGGAATGGGCCCTGCTGTGAGTTAATAGATCAAGATTTGTAATTGCATGCACCTGTTGAACAGGGCAGAAAAATTGGGGGGTGGTGGTGGTGGTGGACGGTGTTGCCACAAGACTGTAAGCTCTCACAGTTACTCTTGGTGGGCGCAGGAATGGGCCCTGCTGTGAGTTATTAGATCAAGATTTGTAATTGCAAGCACCTGATGAACAGGGCAGAAAAATTGGGCCTTTGGCGGTGGTGGTGGAAGGTGTTGCCACAAGACTGTAGGCCCTCATAGTTACTCTTGGTGGGCGCAGGAATGGGCCCTGCTGTGAGTTATTAGATCAAGATTTGTAATTGCAAGCACCTGATGAACAGGGCAGAAAAATTTGGCCTTTGGCGGTGGTGGTGGACGGTGTTGCCACAAGACTGTAGGCCCTCATAGTTACTCTTGGTGGGCGCAGGGATGGGCCCTGCTGTGAGTTATTAGATCAAGATTTGTAATTGCAAGCACCTGATGAACAGGGCAGAAAAATTGGGCCTTTTGGAGCACAGCAGTCACACGTGTTGCGAAGCATTTTTTTTAAAAAAATTGTAAGTACACGCCCCTGTTAAACAGGGGCTGAAAAATTGTGCCTTAGGCACTGGTGCTGGTGCCACAACACTGCAACCCCTCACAGATACTGTACTTGGAGCACAGCAGTCACACGTGTTGCGAAGCATTTTTTTATAAAAATTGTATGTACACGCCCCTGTTAAACAGGGGCTGAAAAATTGTGCCTTAGGCACTGGTGTGGTGGCATGGATCATTGAGGAGGAGGAAGAGGATAGTCAGTGAACATAAGAGGACAGTCACTCAGCATCAGCATAGGCAGTCTTGAAGGGATGTGACATTAAAAATTATTCGGTTATATCCGCCTCAGGTGCCTGGTAGCTGGTGGTGATCCAAGACTGATTCATTTTGATGAAGGTCAGTCGATCAACCGAGGCGGTGGACAGGCGCACCCTATGATCAGTGACAAATCCTCCAGCAGCACTGAATGTGCGTTCGGAAAGAACGCTGGAGGCAGGACAGGCCAGTAGCTCAATTGCATACTGTGCAAGCTCTGGCCAGTGATCCATCCTCAGGACCCAGTAAGCCAGAGGATTTTCGGTGGGAAAGGTGTCCAAGTCTGACCTTGCCCCAAGGTATTCCTGCACCATGTATATCAGACGCTGGCGATGGTTGCTGGAACCGATCATACCTTGGGGCTGCGGACTAAAAAATAGTCTGAACGCATCGGTCAGACGTCCACCTTCCCCACCGCTCCTTCTGCTACTGACCGAAGCCTCAGCAACTCGTCGCCCAGGACCAGGAGTTTGTAGCCTCCCAGTTTCTGGGAACGCGTTGCACAGACCTTTCTGCAAGGCCTCCCTGAGATGTCTCATCCTCTGCTCCCTCTGCGACGGCAAGATAAGGTCCGCAACCTTACCCTTGTACCGCGGATCAAGGAGAGTGGCCAGCCAGTAATGGTCCCTCTCCTTGATCCGAAGAACACGAGGATCCTTCCGCAGGCTTTGCAGGATCAGGGAGGCCATGCAGCGTAGGTTAGCTGAGGCATTCGGTCCGGAGTCTTCTGGGTCACTGAGGATGACATGATCGCCAGCCACCTCCTCCCAGCCACGTACAAGTCCACTGGTTTGTTGGGACTGTACATCATCCCTAAAAGACTGCTGCTGCTGATGCTGAGTGCCAGGCTCCACCTCCATGCTCACACAATCCTCCTCCTCCTCCTCCTCCTCCTCCTCATCCTCTTCCTGTGTGATGGGTGGGACAGAAGGAACACTGTCCGGATAAAGGGGGCCTTGAGAGGCAAGGAAGTCCTCCTCTTCCTGCCTCTGTTCTGCCTCAAGTGCCCTGTCCATTATCCCACGCAGCGTATGCTCCAACAGGTGGACAAGAGGGACAGTGTCACTGATGCATGCACTGTCACTGCTCACCATCCTCGTGGCCTCCTCAAATGGTGAGAGGACAGTGCATGCATCCCTGATCATGCTCCACTGACGTGGGGAAAAAAAACCAAGCTCCCCTGACCCTGTCCTGGTGCCGTAGTCGCAAAGGTACTCATTGATGGCCCTCTGCTGCGTGTGCAGTCGCTGCAGCATGGCCAACGTTGAGTTCCACCTGGTGGGCATGTCACATATTAGGCGGTTCTTGGGCAGGTTCAGCTCCTTTTGCAGCTCAGTCAGCCGAGCACTGGCATTATAAGATCGGCGGAAATGCACACAGACTTTCCTGGCCTGCCTCAGGACATCCTGTAAGCCTGGGAACCTGCCCAAGAACCGCTGCAGCACCAGGTTGAGGACGTGAGCCATGCAGGGCACATGGGTGAGCTGCCCCTGTCGCAGGGCGGAGAGGAGGTTGGTGCCATTGTCAGAAACGACCATTCCTGGCTTAAGCTGACGTGGCGTCAACCACCTCTCGGCCTGCCCCTGCAGAGCTGCCAGAACCTCTGGCCCAGTGTGGCTCCTGTCCCCCAAACACACCAGCGCAAGCACGGCATGGCATCTTTTTGCCTGCGTACTTGCGTAGCCCCTTGTACGCCTACGGAGCACCGCTGGTTCCAAGGACAGAGCACTGGAGGAAGAAGAAGAGGAGGGGGTGGAGGAGAGAGGTGTGTCACAACCAGTAGCAGTAGTAGCGTTTTGGAGGCGTGGTGGCGGAACAACCTCCAACACTACTGCACCTTGTCCTGCATCCCTCCCAGCTGCCAATAGAGTGACCCAATGGGCCGTGAAAGAAAGGTACCGTCCCTGTCCATGCCTGCTGGACCATGAGTCAGCGGTAATATGCACCTTACCGCTGACCGCCCTGTCCAGCGAGGCATGGACATTGCCTTCCACATGCCGGTAGAGAGACGGAATCGCCTTCCGTGAGAAAAAGTGGCGTTTGGGAACCTGCCACTGAGGAACCGCACATTGAACAAACTCACGGAAGGGGGCCGAGTCTACCAACTGAAAAGGCAGCAGTTGAAGTGCTAGCAATTTAGCCAAGCTAGCATTCAACCGCTGGGCATGTGGATGGCTGGGAGTGTACTTCTTTCTACGGTCCAGCAGCTGGGGCAGGGAAATTTGCCTGCTGCAATCAGACGTCGGTGTACTGCAAGTACTTGGTTGTGACACACCTAATTCTACACCTTCAGTCCTCTCAGAGCAGCTTTCAGAGAGGACTGAAGGTGTAGTGGGGATGGAGATCCCAGCTGATGAGGAGCAAGGAGAGGTCCGCTTAGTTCTTTGGTGTGGGTCTTTTATGTGTGCCTGCCAACGAGCTGCATGGCAGGTCGACATATGTCTGGTCATGCTTGTGGTGCCCAAGCGGCTGATGTTTTGGCCACGCGAGATACGCTTGAGACAAATATTGCAAATAGCAGTGGTGCGATCTGATGCACTCGTCTCAAAAAAGGCCCACACCAAAGAACTTTTCTGATAACGTGCAGAGGCAGCGCCCTGCACAGGCGGAGCTCTGCGGTGTTGTACAGTTGCTGTGCTGGCCTCTACCTGGCCTCCAGCGGGCATCCTGCCTCGTTGGACATGTGACGCCGCATCCTCCTCCTCCTCGTCCTCCTCCTCATCCTCTCTCCCTTCAGGCACCCACGTGGAGTCAGTGACCTCATCATCCCCTCCCTCTTCACCACTAGAGCAAACCTGGCAGTAAGCTGCAGCTGGTGGAACAGTACTGCCAGATTCCTCAAGCTGGGTATCATCATCCGAGCCTTCGAATCGTTGGGCATCCTCCTGGAGCATGTACCCAACACTGTGCTCAAAGAGTTCGGGGGACTCCTCAGGAGGACATGGTGGGTCTAGGGAAGGGGTGGCTGATGATGCCATTGAGTACGCGTTGGCAGCTGCTCTGTCAGTACCCTGAGCCTGGGTGAGAGAGGATGAGGAGGATGAGGAGGGCTTGGTCATCCATTCTACCAAGCCTTCAGCATGATGCGGCTCCACATGTCCAGCTGCCGAAAACAAAGACGCGCGTGTCCCATGGCCACGTGCTGATGACGATGCACGACCACGTCCACGGCCACGTCCACTAGAAACAGAGCCTGCCTGCCCTGTGTTCTTGGCTCTGCACGCTCTGCCTCCCCTTGGCGGTCTTCCAGCCATTGTAGTCGGTAGTCCTGTGGGTGCTGCTGAGAAGAAAATATAGGAGCTCTGTGTGATGCCACTAACACACTAGAAGTCCTATGGGTGCTTCTGCAAAGAAAATAGAGGAGCTCTGTGTGATGCCACTAACACACTAGAAGTCCTGTGGGTGCTGCTAAGAAGACAATATAGGAGCTCTGTGTGATGCCACTAACACACTAGAAGTCCTATGGGTGCTTCTGCAAAGAAAATAGAGGAGCTCTGTGTGATGCCACTAACACACTAGAAGTCCTATGGGTGCTTCTGCAAAGAAAATAGAGGAGCTCTGTGTGATGCCACTAACACACTAGAAGTCCTGTGGGTGCTGCTGAGAAGACAATATAGGAGCTCTGTGTGATGCCACTAACACACTAGAAGTCCTATGGGTGCTTCTGCAAAGAAAATAGAGGAGCTCTGTGTGATGCCACTAACACACTAGAAGTCCTGTGGGTGCTGCTGAGAAGACAATATAGGAGCTCTGTGTGATGCCACTAACACACTAGAAGTCCTATGGGTGCTTCTGCAAAGAAAATAGAGGAGCTCTGTGTGATGCCACTAACACACTAGAAGTCCTGTGGGTGCTGCTGAGAAGACAATATAGGAGCTCTGTGTGATGCCACTAACACACTAGAAGTCCTATGGGTGCTTCTGCAAAGAAAATAGAGGAGCTCTGTGTGATGCCACTAACACACTAGAAGTCCTATGGGTGCTTCTGCAAAGAAAATAGAGGAGCTCTGTGTGATGCCACTAACACACTAGAAGTCCTGTGGGTGCTGCTGAGAAGACAATATAGGAGCTCTGTGTGATGCCACTAACACACTAGAAGTCCTATGGGTGCTTCTGCAAAGAAAATAGAGGAGCTCTGTGTGATGCCACTAACACACTAGAAGTCCTGTGGGTGCTGCTGAGAAGACAATATAGGAGCTCTGTGTGATGCCACTAACACACTAGAAGTCCTATGGGTGCTTCTGCAAAGAAAATAGAGGAGCTCTGTGTGATGCCACTAACACACTAGAAGTCCTGTGGGTGCTGCTGAGAAGAAAATATAGGAGCTCTGTGTGATGCCACTAACACATTAGAAGTCCTATGGGTGCTTCTGCAAAGAAAATAGAGGATCTCTGTGTGATGGGACTAACACACTTCAAGTCCTATAGGTGCTTCTGGGAACAAAATATAGGATCTCTGTATGATGGGACTAACACACTTCAAGTCCTATAGGTGCTTCTGGGAACAAAATGTAGGTCTGTGTGATGGGACTAACACACTTCAAGTCCTATAGGTGCTTCTGGGAACAAAAATATAGGATCTCTGTGTGATGGGACTAACACACTTCAAGTCCTATGGGTGCTTCTGGGAACAAAATATAGGTCTGTGTGATGGGACTAACACACTTCAAGTCCTATAGGTGCTTCTGGGAAGAAAATGTAGGTCTGTGTGTGATGGGACTAACACACTTCAAGTCCTATAGGTGCTTCTGGGAACAAAATATATGATCTCTGTGTGATGGGACTAACACACTTCAAGTCCTATAGGTGCTTCTGGGAACAAAATATAGGTCTGTGTGATGGGACTAACACACTTCAAGTCCTATGGGTGCTTCTGGGAACAAAATATAGGTCTGTGTGATGGGACTAACACACTTCAAGTCCTATAGGTGCTTCTGGGAAGAAAAATGTAGGTCTGTGTGATGGGACTAACACACTTCAAGTCCTATAGGTGCTTCTGGGAACAAAATATATGATCTCTGTGTGATGGGACTAACACACTTCAAGTCCTATGGGTGCTTCTGGGAACAAAATATAGGTCTGTGTGATGGGACTAACACACTTCAAGTCCTATAGGTGCTTCTGGGAACAAAATATAGGTCTGTGTGATGGGACTAACACACTTCAAGTCCTATAGGTGCTTCTGGGAACAAAATATATGATCTCTGTGTGATGGGACTAACACACTTCAAGTCCTATAGGTGCTTCTGGGAAAAAAATGTAGGTCTGTGTGATGGGACTAACACACTTCAAGTCCTATAGGTGCTTCTGGGAAGAAAATGTAGGTCTGTGTGATGGGACTAACACACTTCAAGTCCTATAGGTGCTTCTGGGAACAAAATATAGGTCTGTGTGATGGGACTAACACACTTCAAGTCCTATAGGTGCTTCTGGGAACAAAATATAGGATCTCTGTGTGATGGGACTAACACACTTCAAGTCCTATGGGTGCTTCTGGGAAGAAAATATAGGTCTGTGTGATGGGACTAACACACTTCAAGTCCTATAGGTGCTTCTGGGAACAAAATATATGATCTCTGTGTGATGGGACTAACACACTTCAAGTCCTATGGGTGCTTCTGGGAACACAATATAGGTCTGTGTGATGGGACTAACACACTTCAAGTCCTATAGGTGCTTCTGGGAACAAAATATATGATCTCTGTGTGATGGGACTAACACACTTCAAGTCCTATGGGTGCTTCTGGGAAGAAAATATAGGTCTGTGTGATGGGACTAACACACTTCAAGTCCTATAGGTGCTTCTGGGAACAAAATATATGATCTCTGTGTGATGGGACTAACACACTTCAAGTCCTATAGGTGCTTCTGGGAAGAAAATGTAGGTCTGTGTGATGGGACTAACACACTTCAAGTCCTATAGGTGCTTCTGGGAAGAAAATATAGGTCTGTGTGATGGGACTAACACACTTCAAGTCCTATAGGTGCTTCTGGGAACAAAATATATGATCTCTGTGTGATGGGACTAACACACTTCAAGTCCTATAGGTGCTTCTGGGAAGAAAATGTGGGTCTGTGTGATGGGACTAACACACTTCAAGTCCTATAGGTGCTTCTGGGAAAAAAAAATATAGGTCTGTGTGATGGGACTAACACACTTCAAGTCCTATAGGTGCTTCTGGGAACAAAATATATGATCTCTGTGTGATGGGACTAACACACTTCAAGTCCTATAGGTGCTTCTGGGAAGAAAATGTAGGTCTGTGTGATGGGACTAACACACTTCAAGTCCTATAGGTGCTTCTGGGAACAAAATATATGATCTCTGTGTGATGGGACTAACACACTTCAAGTCCTATAGGTGCTTCTGGGAACAAAATATATGATCTCTGTGTGATGGGACTAACACACTTCAAGTCCTATAGGTGCTTCTGGGAAGAAAATGTAGGTCTGTGTGATGGGACTAACACACTTCAAGTCCTATAGGTGCTTCTGGGAACAAAATATAGGTCTGTGTGATGGGACTAACACACTTCAAGTCCTATAGGTGCTTCTGGGAACAAAATATATGATCTCTGTGTGATGGGACTAACACACTTCAAGTCCTATAGGTGCTTCTGGGAAGAAAATATAGGTCTGTGTGATGGGACTAACACACTTCAAGTCCTATAGGTGCCTCTGGGAACAAAATATATGATCTCTGTGTGATGGGACTAACACACTACAAGTCCTATAGGTGCTTCTGGGAAGAAAATGTAGGTCTGTGTGATGGGACTAACACACTTCAAGTCCTATAGGTGCTTCTGGGAACAAAATATAGGAGCTCTGCCTGCCTGCCACGAACACACTACAAGTCCTATAGGTGCTTCTGGGAACAAAATATAGGAGCTCTGCCTGCCTGCCACGAACACACTACAAGTCCTATAGGTGCTTCTGGGAACAAAATATAGGAGCTCTGCCTGCCTGCCACGAACACACTACAAGTCCTATAGGTGCTTCTGGGAACAAAATATAGGAGCTCTGCCTGCCTGCCACGAACACACTACAAGTCCTATAGGTGCTTCTGGGAACAAAATATAGGAGCTCTGCCTGCCTGCCACGAACACACTACAAGTCCTATAGGTGCTTCTGGGAACAAAATACAGGAGCTCTGTTTGCTGCCAGTGCCTGCCTGCCACGAACACACTACAAGCCCCTCTTTCTAAATCAATCCTTCTAAATGAATCTATCTAACTCAATCTCTCTAAGTGAATCTATCTAACTAAATCCAGCAGAGTGACACAGAACGATCCTGCTCTATCTACGCCGGAACAGCATGTGACCGGCGCAGACGGCGTGGCGGCCTTTTATAAGAGGGGGCGTGTACTAAAGCCCCTGAGCTGTAATTGGCTACAGGCGTCCTGCCTGTAGCCAATTATGGCTCTTCGAGTTTCCGGCGCTGTGATTGGCCAAGCATGCGGGGTCACAGTGCATGCTTGGCCAATCATCAGCCAGCAATGCACTGCGCCGGCCGCGCCGGCCGCAATGCATTGCGGGGCCGCTCGCATCACACGAACGTGATGCGAGCGGCCAAAATAGTTCTGGGCTCGCCGAGCGAGCGAACACCCGGTGCTCGATGCGAACATGGGTTCGCATCGAGCACCGGGCCCATCCCTACTCCAGAGTTACCATGGGCCTCTTGGCTGCTTCTCTGATTAATGCTCTCCTTGCCCGGCCTGTCAGTTTAGTTGGACGGCCATGTCTTGGTAGGTTTGCAGTTGTGTCATACTCTTTCTATGTTCGGATAATGGATTAAACAGTGCTCCATGAGATGTTCAAAGCTTGGGATATTTTTTTTATAACCTAACCCTGCTTTAAACTTCTCCACAACTTTATCCCTGACCTGTCTGGTGTGTTCCTTGGCCTTCATGATTCAGCAGAAAAACAGGGGACTTAGGGCTTTGGAGAGAGATACTAAGTAAACACTACAGATAGATGTTCCCAGATCAAATTTCATGAATGGGGTTTACATCCACTTTAAGCACCCCAAAATGCTTTAATAAAATGTGTTGTCTTTTTTTCCTATACATATTTAAAAAATGTAAAAAAAAGCAATGGTTATTAAATGCCACCAATAGAAGGTTCTAAGGGGTTGATTTACTAAAACTGGAGAGTGCAAAAAAGCTGAATATAGAAGCTGATTGGCTACCATGCACAGCTGTGCCAGATTTTGCACTCTGCAGTTTTAGTAAATCAACCCTAAGGCCCCTTTCACACCATCGGCCCGCAAAGATCCACCTGAACATTTTTCAGGCAGATCTGAGCGGGTCACCCATTGACTTGTATGGGCAGGCGGATGTCAGTGGAGATGTGTCCGCTGACACCTGCCTGCCATCCAATCCGACAAGATCCGCTGAAAACAGACGGATGACGAACAGATCAGATCTGATGGGATCGGATGAAAACGCTTTACATTTTCATCCGATCTTCCCATAGAGAACAGCGAGGCTCTGAAAGGTCCGTTTCGGCACAGTGAGCAGAGACGGATCTGTCATCTGCCTGCTCAGTGGGGATCAACGGAGCGCATCCTCCCCCTGTGAAAGGGGCCTAAGTGTCTCAAAAACATAATTAAAGCTAATTTAGTTACAGTGTTGCTTGTCAGAGTAATTGTCAGGCATAATATCATTGCACTGGAAACTGAAAATGCCTTGTTAAAAAAGAGATTAACACTTCACCACAAAATAAAAAAACTATATCCACCAAAATAAATTAAATCCCCATAATACCATACCTTGAAACAATAGCCCAATTTTGTAAAGGGAAGTCGCGCAGAACAAAAAAAGTGGGCGAGACAGCAGATAAAAGCAGCAGCTTTCTATTACTATCAGCAGATGCTGAAGAAGCATTTGATCACTTAGATTGGTAATTTTTGTTAACAACTCTACAATATAAAGGTCTGGGCCCTAAAATGCTTTCCTGGATAATATCCTTACATGATAACCCAACTGTTGTTAAAATCAATAGAATATGATGCCCTTTGTCCTGCTTACTGTTAATAATTTCTTTAGAGCCTTTACTAGCTACAATTCAACTAAATCAAATATAAAGGGTATAAAGGTGGGTCAAAAAGAGCATAAGTGGCATTTGTGGATGATGTTCTGCTGTATATTAGCTCCCCTGAAATATTTCTTTCCTCCCTCCTACAGGAATTCACCCATTTTAGTTATCGTTCATATTTTAAGGTAAACCATGCTAAATCTGAGTTTCCTAATATTTGGTTACCTTACTCTTCTACGTTCTTCTATGTTCTCTTCCATGTTCCCATTTTTGTTTACATCAAAGGAAAATGCTCTTAAGTATTAATTTTAAGGGTTACTAAACCCAGGACCCTGCATTCACTATATCTGGTCTCCCGCAGAAGTACACAGAACATGGAAATGCAATTATTTTAGTAATATAAGCTGCTAAATACCTTTTCTCATCAGCAGTAAATAGCAGCTTTGTGACTTCTATCAGTTCCTGGTCCTGGTCCCCGTTGTGTGGGCAACAGAGATAATACACATAGAATCGCGTCACTTCCGGTTTGGAAGTGACGTTTTTAACCTGGGATATGGAAGAGGCAGAGCACCTAGCAACAGGGAGAAATAGGTAAGTGAATTTTTTTTTTTTTTTTTATCCAATTATTTTTTATTAGCAAATTTAATGCAGATCTAAATAATGTTGTAATTTTGGGGGAAACGCCACTTTAAGGGTCTCTCAAGGGATCTGGAAAGAAAGGATTTGCCAAGTATTCTTTGGCTAGGGTATTTTGGAATAGTCAAGTCAATTCTTTTACCACGATTCTTATTTTTCTTTCACATGTTGTTGATCAATCTAGCCATTAACATTATCAGGTAATGTCCTCTGATTTCTGTATATTGGGGGCAAATCTGTGAACTGTTGGACAAGATCACATCTTTTTCCTGCCCATATGATCCGTGTGTGTTTCTGTTTGATAAAACCAAACTTGCAGTATCAAAATATAAAAAAAAAAAAATTTGACCTCATTTATTGAAGATGCATGTTTCCCCTCTTCAATTTTTCTTCTTTGTGTGCATACATTTGAGGACACATTGTTGTGTTTGTTCCACTTCATATCAGGATCAAGATCTGAGCATACGACCTCTGTGGGGTATGGCTGTGGCTCATCTCGCTGTGCCACCTGAGATGCAGGACAGCATATCTTGTTCCTGGCGAACCTTGAACTCTTTGCTCCTCCCATGAATTTTCTATTTAAGCCCCCTTTCACACTTGTGTGACTTATCATGCAACTTGGAACTGCAAAGTCGCATTACAAGTCGTACCCCATGATTACCATTCATATCTGTGCGACTTCAAGTCGCACCGAATTCAAAGTAGTCCCTGTACTACTTTGGTCCGACTTTGATGCGAGTTGAGGTCTATAGACCTCAAGTTTACACAGGCATCCCCTGAAATCGCTGCAAAATCGTGGCTGCAAAATTGCAGCAAAATTGCTGTAGAGTTTCACGACTTTCGAGTCGCCACAGTGTGAAAAGGGCCTTAGCCATGTCTCTGCACTTTCTGATTTCCAGATTATTGTGTTCTCTACAGCCGTTATCTTGCGGCTTTTCATACCCACTTCTGTCCTTATCTTTGCTACCACTCATTATCGAACCTTGACTTGTTCATCGACTATGCTTCTGACTAATCCCATCCAGCTACTACTCTTTACTAACCTTTTTGCTTGCTCATCAACTATGCTTCTGCTTGTTCCCTATCTGCTTCATCTTTTACCTGACCCCCACTTGCCCTCTTCCTACCGGGGCAATCCAGAGGGCCCCAACTTGGAATTAGCATGCAGTGAAACCCATCTGCACCTTCAGCAGCTCTGGTGAAGATTGTGTAGTGCTTAGACCCAGAGCCTCGGGTGAGCCCATGTCATCAGCTAGGGGGATCTGCCTGTGTATTCTTTTATCCAGCTGACTACTGAGTGAACCTCACTGCTACAGCCACTGGCCTTCAAGCCTATTCCCAGACCATGGCACTTAATTTGGTGACCTTTAAAAAAAGACAGCAGGATGGGTATGAGTAAAAGTAAAACATGAGTATGGTTATGTGTAAAAGGCAAACAATCAATGCATGCAAACATAATACTCCCTGTCGAAATCTATGATTTCAAATACTAAACAATTGAGAGTCAAGTCCAAACACTGCAAAAGAAAAATAAATTCTAGTGTAGAACCCTCTAGTGTGTGCTACTAGTAGTGAGAGTAGGCAAAATGCATTCTGACTCATGTTTAGCTGGTGAGTCTGCAATTAGGTCAGTGTTATTAGAGTTCAGACTGGGTGACTCATCTTGGCAGCTCGGGAGGCTGGTCTGGAAGGATTCCACCACAGGAGGCAGTTGGAGGGCCCCTAACCAGAGAGGCAGCAGGAGCAAGGAGAGACATTGTGTAGATCAGCACTGTGCAGGGAAAGACAAGTGGAGAGTCTGCCAGCTGTAGCAGTGCTCTCTTGAAGACAGCAGTGTGCCAAGTCTTCACCCAACATTGCCCTGGGAGATCTCCATGTGTGTGTCAGTCGGGAGGACTGGGAAAAGAAAGCAGCCAGGTGGGCTGGTGGCAGTCAGGTGGGTTAGCATTTCTGTAGGCAGTAGAGCTGGGATCAGTGTATACAGGGAAGCAGAAGGTGGTGAGAGAAGCTGTTCACTCCACATTTGCTACTTTGTCAAGGGACAGTAAGTTCCTAGCCTGGAATGGGCTGTTGCTGAGCTGCTAACAAGTGACTGTTAGGTCCTCCAGGAGTGATCCAGCAGAAGCTGTACAAAGGGAACCAAGTTTGCACAGGAGGAAGGAAGAAGAGGAATCTGTAAATAGGGAGGAAGTTGTCCCTGGTTTTGTGTTGAACATTTTTAATTTGGGCATCCCATAATCCCCTACACTATTCAAGTTATCATCCCCTAAATAAAAACAACAAAAATACAAGGCAAAGAGCTGGTTTCTGAGTTTGAATGCAAGAAGGAAATGCTGTGTGACTGGCTGTGCAGCAGTGGGAAACCCTGACATCAGCGACTCCTACGGGGGTAGTGCTATACTAGGAACACCTGAAAAAAAGCAAGGGGAGAACATTAAAAATAATGCAAACATTAACACTTGTAAAGTCTTTATTGGTGTCTGTAAGATGGCTTAGAAGACAGTCCCTGAGTCTATATTCAGGAGGGAAGGCTGCAACATGCACCAGTCCTTCTAAATTCCCTTCGGATCAAGTTCTTCAGAGGGAAGGACAGCAGCTAGCACCAGTCCTTCTTAAAAAGAGAAGTATGTTTTTTCTTTATTTACCCATTATACTTACCTAGGTGGATGCAGCATCGGACCGATGCTGCATCTGTACCCCGGCACCTTTGCATTGAGAACTGAGCCATCGAACACCGCCGATGGCTCGGTTCTCTCAGCTCCCCAAGCTCTGCTCCTCCACGCTCATTGGAGCGCTGAGCTGTGGAGGGGTGGGGAGTGGCCGTCTTAGTCTCTCAGCGGCTTGCTGGGAGGCTGAGACAGGCATCAGTCCAGGCATATGGCAGATTCAGACTTTATTGTCGTGATGACGTGGGCTGATTCCAGTAACGTCAGCAGAGAGCGGACTTCAGACTGCTCTCTGCTGAAAAAACAGGTCACAGGAATGCAAAACAAATTGCACTCCTGTGACCCATAGGAGAAGCCCAGCCAAACAAGCTCAGGCTGGATTTCTCCTTTAACTCCCTTTGAATCAAGTTTTTTTAGAAGGGAAGGCAGCAATATGTACAAGTCCTTTATACCTTTATATGTTGACCACATCAAATGATGACCTTTTCTGCTTATGATGTTTCTTCTATGGGAGACCCTTTACAGATGTGCCAGCCATGATCCATGGTCCTCAGTATTTGGTTGCAAAATGATGAGCAACATGTATAAGCTGCTGGCTCATACAACAGAAGACCGCTTTGAAAAGCATTCAAAATGGTGAGAACTCAGCCTTGTCTTTGACTTCACATGGGTGTTAAATGTAACAGTATTAGCTCTGGTTTCCTTTTCAGACTCAGGATCAACCAGTTGAAATGTAGAATCAGTGGGGTCGTCATTCAAGAAGTCAGGTGGGGATGGCAATGAAATGACCAGATATGCAGTGGCTGGTACTGCACAGGTGCCGCGATCAGTCAGGTTGAGGTCCGTAGGCATGTGCCTTTGATCGGTCTGGGTAAAAGTAAAAAGAGTCTTTTTAAAAGTCTCTTTCACATTTTATAAACTCAACAATTTAAACGGCTAACATGGCTACACAGAGTTCAAAGCTTGGAATGGTATGTATTGGCTTGGCCTTAAAAAGGACAAAACCCACACTTTGTCTCTTGGATCTATAACTTTTATGTAGGCTACTGCAGCTACTGCTTCAATGGAAGCATCAGAAAAAACATGGATTTCTTCTATTGGCATTCATTAGGGATAAAGAAATGTAAGAGCATGGTATCTAAAGATATTCTAGTGCTTTCATGGGCTCTTTCCATGATTCCCACCTTTGTTAATTCTCTCTGGATAATGGAGTATCTCAATCTGTGTTTTCAGAAGTAAGTTGTTTTAGAATCCTACCCTGAACGGTAAAGGGTGTTGTGAAACCCAGGGGATCATAGATGCTGTTCATAGCAGAAAAAAATCCTTGTTTTGTGAAAGGCTCACAAGTTGATGCTTGAAATGTAAATGTGTCTTGTTTGACATCCCAAAGCAATCTGAGGCTACGTTGAATAAGAGGAAGATTTGTTCCTAGCTCAAATCCCTTCATTCTAAAAACATAGTTGTCAGAAGAAAAGGCCTACATTACCTTGTCACCGTTAGAAATAATTTTGTGAAGCCTGTGGTTGGAAGTGGCACTCATATCCTAAGCTCTTTTGGGAAGATCAATTTGCTTTTCCTTCTGTAGGCAGAGATCTCAGCCTGTTGTCTACATAGAAATAATAAAATTCACATGCATCTGAATCCAAATTCTTTTTCACTTTCTTGAGCTGTCCTTCTCAGCCCATAAATTACAGCAGGAGAAGGGCTGTTACTAAAAGCATGCACTGTCATATGGTAGTCTATGACTTCATCGCATTGTTGTCACAATACAATCGGCACATGAGGAAATTTCTGTTGTCTTCTTGAACGATAAAATAGTGGAACATTTGCTGAATGTTGGCAATAACTGCAACTGGTGTGTGTCTGAAGCGAAGCAAAACTCCTATAAGGTTGTTATTCAGATTAGGCCCAGTGAAAAGAACATTAATGAGGGAAACACCTTCATATCGAGCACTTGAGTCAAAGACACACTCTAATCAGGTCTGGTTTGCAAGGATGGTGCACACCAAAACATGGGAGATACCAACATTCTTCTCCTTCTATGAGAGGTGGTGCAGGCTCAGCATGATCTTTCGTAAACACCTTGTGCATAAAGTCATTTCATCATAGGTTTTCTGTTCAGGGTGCATAGTAAATAAATAAATTGTGCTTCTGCATACTGATTATTTTTTGGTAGTTTCTTTCTTAAGGCACAAAATAGTAGTGGTGCTACCCAGCTGTTGGAATGGTCCCGAGAGAACTACTTACTCAACGTTTTTAGAAACTCCTTGTCTTCCAGGGTGACCTCCAGGTCATTGTCTTTAGTTATTGCATCAAACACTGTGGTGCCGATATTATCATCCCAGAAAAGAAGGACCTTGTTACCACCATATGTGAAGAACTGTTGAATGCCTTTACTGCAAAGTCTTTCTTTTGAAAAAGTAGTGCAAAAATTGGGCTGTTAAAACGCACCACATGGGAATGAGTGTATTTCTGTGAGATCCAGATGTGAACTAGCCCTAAAAGCATTAAAAAATTATTATAATAAGAAAGTAAATAAAAAAGCTGACCTCAAATCAACCACACAAAAAAAATAAAAAAATAAAAAGCCCCTAATAAAAAGTATAAAAAAGGCACCAAAGGGGTTGTTGCCCTGAGGCTACTTTCACTCTGGGGCATTGGGGGCCTCGGCGGTTAAGCGCCGATTTTTTTAGCTGCACTTTACCGTTGTTTTTCACGGGTTTTCAGATGCTTTTAACCCCCACTAGTAACCAAAAAAGGGTTAAAACCGCCCGCAAAGAGCCGCTGCAGCGATGCTATGCCGGCGGTTCAGCGCCGCTGCCCATTTATTTCAATGGGCAGGGGCGCTTTGGGAGCAGTGTATACACCACTCCTACAGCACTGCAAAGATGTGGCTTGCAGGACTTTTTTTGGTGCCTCAGTGTGAAAGAAGCCTAACAGCTTGCAATCAGATTAAAGTACAGTTTCTTAACTGATCCTAATCTCTTCCTATGCAGTTGATCAGCTTTTGCTTTCCCTACAGCTCCTAATTCCCTGATAGTATGGATGCTCTGAGCCCTCATATATCGTCAGGGAACTGGCTTGTCCAAAAGGCCCATATTGACCTTATGAAGCTTGCTTGTCATAATACAAAGGCCATCCAGCGCAATATATTCTATTAAGAAAATCTGCACAAAAAATTGCCAGAATCTTAAATCTCCAACCCGTGATAGTAGCGAAGCCAAACTTCATCCATAATTACAGGTTACGTTTAAGTGTTAGATGTCAATTTAAACCTCTAGGTAAAGAGATAATTTAGTGGTGAAAAGCTAGATTAAAAAAAAAAAATCATCAGTATATGTGATTACTATAAAAAACCTGAAATGTATTTTAGAATGCAAAACCTGTAAACATGATTATGATTTGGTGGGAGCCAATAGTAGTCAAAGTGGGAAAAACATGGGGTGATGCTAGAGGCCAATCGGGTATGTAGCAGTGAAAACATGCTCACATGGAAAATTATGAGGTTAGGAGGTAGCAAAGGTCTAATCATAGGCTGGAGGAAGGGGGTGATCTACCTGTATTGCCTAAATATAGTGGAGAAAAGTCACTAGGTCACTAACCTGGCTGTGCTGTATAGCAGGGCTCACTAAATACCAGAACTGTCTGGAAACAGTAAAGCACATCATTTGACACTTAAAACATTACCTGTATGCATAGTTCAACAACGTATTCATCTGTTTGCCTGGAGATCAGCTTAAAGCTTTAGGGTTCTGGTGAGGATTAATTGTTATAGTTAAGTAAATTAACGATAGGTCAGAGGTCAGGGACTTCTTGGCATATTTTTAATAAACATATTTTAACAAAAGCTCCACTTCAAGAACTAATTCCCAGCACTGCAAATATATTTGTTTTCCATTAACTTATCGTGTTAAGCTTATTTGAGGAGAACAAACTACCAAAGATCCAAATGTTTCTTTGAGTCGATCTGAGCTAAATACTAGAGCAAACTGTACGTTCCACTTATTGGAGCCAAAAGGTCACCAGACCATGAGAGATGTGGCTTTCAATAATGCATATATAACATGTACACTAGGTATTTCAGCAATGTGAATGACTCATTCCAGTGGAGCAAGCAGTGTTATGGATTTATAGTAATGATCCTCTCTGGATTTACCTAGAATCTAATGCGTTGCTAGAAACTTGGGTAGACATGAGGATGTGGAAAAAAAAAGAAAATTATTCAGGTAATAAAGGAAAATTGTGCTCATGGGACGTATCAGTGGTTTGAGGCTTAGCCTTTAATTTGCTTTTCCAATCCATTAGTGGAGGGACTAAACAAATAACTATAAGAAATGGCTTGCAAACCAAAGACATCAACATATACCGTATTTGAGTTGTAGAAGATAAATGCTTAAATATAGACTCCTTAGTTCTCATTGCATTAAGCAGCTGATCATAAAGTACAAATCAGGGCTGTTGTTTTATAATTTGTCATAGGATATAGTATGTAATATCGATCAGTAATGACTGATCAAGTACCGCTACTTTTATATGTGTGTGTGTAGTATTACACTGACCAAAGAGCATAAGAAGAAATGTCTTAAAGGGGTACTAACCACATACCTCCCAACATAAGAAGTTGAAGAAGTTAAGAAAAAGGGACAACCTGGACAGGAAAAAGCATATGCTAGGCCAAAACCACCCTGGTGAAAATTTTATGTGGCTAAATTGCACTGGGTGTGCCCTAAAGAAGCATGGTTAAGTACAGGCTAAGCCTACTCATGGTACACAAAGCGCACATGTACAGCAGTCCTTACTACTGTACCACAAATGAGAGTTTCACATGTTGGGAACAGCTATTTAAAATTCTTGAAAGCTAGTATGCAGTTACCCAAACAAAATTAAAGGAAAACCAACCTCTGCAAGCTATAATCTGGGAGGTACAGAGTTACCCCCTCCTCTAGGACCCTCCACAGGTTTTGGAAGGTTGGCAAATGCTGTAGTTGGGCATGGGATGGCTTTAAATGTCAGCTGCTTAGTGTGCGTCCCATGAAAGAAAAAAAGTTAAGTTGCACTTTACTTCCATTTCACTATATGGCCAAATATTGTGCTTTGATATGTGTGTGTTTAGTGTGTGTAGTATTTGTAAAGTATTGCATGCAATGTCCCATCCAGTCTTTAAAGAGATAGCAATCTCTCTTCATAACATACAGGTAATTGTTCAGAACACATGTGGTCTTTATTATGCATACTGCATTAAAGAGGAACAGGTAATGTGTGAATCCAGAATCCATCACCTATTGGGCAAAATTCCAAATAAACACTCAACTGTGTGGTGGGCATGCGTCAGGCGGTAGTTAAAGTCACCCCTTTCTTTACAAAGAACACACTTAGAATATGGTCTCAAAAGGTGTTTAGACGATGCAAATGCCTCTTCTTACACCAAGACTTTTGCATAGGTGGCTCTGTGGTTCCAGGAAGTGAATGGTTGGGAGGCCGATCCAGGCTATTATTGTGCAGAATTTGGGCAAATGTAAAGTAGGCAAAAATTATGAACTACTGCCATAAAATCTATTATCAATGCCTGAAAAATGTTTTGCATTAGCAACAGTAAAAGCAAGTGGGACAATTATAGAACTTGTTGCTGCTAGCTGGTGAAATGATTAGGTGAATGTGCTTTCCATCATCTATACAGTTTGGAACTTGCATTATTCCCAAAAGAGATGTGAAATTTGGGCCTATTTATCTCTTGCAGGCTTCTTCATTACCCTCTCTGATAATATATCCCACAGACCTCTAAAGACCTCTAGAGACTTTACGGTGTGCTGTTGACTTCCACACAATAAATTAATAATGCAAACTGGATAAAGATTGTCTTGTTGTCAGGTACCTGGAAAGAAAAATATGTTTCATTGTTTGTTGCAGTTGACATGCTGGAGGAGCATTAAATATAACCAAACTTTCCTGACTGAGGTATGCAGAACACAGATTCCTCTGGACCCCCTTACCCTCCTGCTTAGCCACCTTGACGATATACAGTGTGACCGGTACACCAAACTCTGTTTGACATTTTCCCTGTTCTACGCCAGGAGGGAGATCCTTCTCAAATGGAAATCACGGACCCACCATTGAAACCTGCCTGGTGCATTTCTGTAAACTTGGTCCTTTCCCTCTACAGACTCACATACCAGAGTAGACAATGCCCAGCCAAATTCGACAAAATCTGGTCAAGCTGGACAGAGATCAATGGCTATTTAAAAAGTTTTATTTTCCCCGTATCACCACGTAATGGTATTGTGGATACGGTACAGGATAAAAGATTTAAGTGCCACGTCCCGAAAATTTGAATTTTATAGAGAGAATCAACTAGCTTGTGTTGAAAAATGATGGACTTTTTAGGCGTACAATCTAAGTCAATAAAAGTTTTTTTATTAAAAACATAAGTATACAGTTTATTCAAAACCCTAGACATCTTGACAATCTGAAACTAATATAGAAATAACTACAAGCTAATAGACAGTTGTGCTAAATAATATCAATATGGATCAAATTTAGTCACTAAAATTCAAATATATTATTCAAATTTCATCATACAAACGTGACATCAAACAAACAGTTATGAACCATATGAGCGTAGTATTGTCATAAAAAGCTTGTACTTGATTGCCCTACATGTTGCCCGTCATGTAACGCTTCTTCAGGAGCTTTCTATATTTTGTTCCCCAAATCAGGGGGGGGATTCACGTCACGATGACGTCAAAGGACGTACTTTTAAAACATGTTTGGATCTCAGGTTGGAAATATTCCTATTAGGAATATTTTTTTCCAATTTTCAAAAAGGTGTTCCCAGGAAGATGGGGTTGTTTTAAATTCAATTGGGTGGCAGATTGTAGGATACAATGCTCAGAAATCAGGCCCTTAGATCATACATATCAGGGATGCACATAGGGAAGCAGGAGATAAATCCCTATTTTGTCCCAATCGTGTCCTAGTGATCGGCGTGTTGAATATGATTCCCCGCTCTCTGACAGCTTGTTTGCAAAGGCTGCTGTGACAGCAGCCTTTGCAAACAATTGAATTTAAAACAACCCCATCTTCCTGGGAACACCTTTTTGAAAATTGGAAAATAATATTCCTAATAGGAATATTTCCAACCTGAGATCCAAACATGTTTTAAAAGTACGTCCTTTGACGTCATCGCAAGGAAATTAGCTCCTGATTCCCCGCTCCACTGAATCCTCCCCTGATTTGGGGAACAAAATATAGAAAGCTCCTGAAGAAGCGTTACATGACGCGCAACATGTAGGGCAATCAAGTACAAGCTTTTTATGACAATACTACGCTCATATGGTTCATAAGTGTTTGTTTGATGTCACGTTTTTATGATGAAATTTGAATAATATATTTGAATTTTAGTGAATAAATTTGATCCATATTGATATTATTTAGCACAACTGTCTATTAGCTTGTAGTTATTTCTATATTAGTTTCAGATTGTCAAGATCTGTCTAGGGTTTTGAATAAACTGTATACTTATGTTTTAAATAAAAAAACTTTTATTGACTTAGATTGTACGCCTAAAAAGTCCATCATTTTTCAATACAAGCTAGTTGATTCTCTCTATAGAGATAAATGGCTAGTATGCTGCTGCTTGCACTCATGGAGGGTCGAGACGCCCAATGCTGGAGACATGGGTGCTCTCTCTCGCCCCACCCTGACATTACTTAGAAGAATTTAGGCCAAGGGAGCTAGGGCTGTCATGCACTCCTATAAGTTACCAAATGTTAGATTTACCCTACTGGGTTAGGTTAACTAATAGTTAGGATGAGGTTGGCAACGTAATTATCCGATGCTCATACTCTGTTTTTATTAAATTTTTTTCTTTTTACTTTTGATGTCAACTACATTCCAATGCTACCAAATGTGTGTCTCGAATGATGCGATACTGTTATGCTGATTTGTTTCTAAATAAACTTTACACTTCCAAACGGTAAAAAATATAGTCCAAAACATTTTTTCAATTGCAAAACAGTTGGTGTTATATATTTACTTACCTGCCAATGTAAATGTTTTTACATTGGCAAAACAAAAAATGAATTCAATAAAAGAGCCGCACGACACATCAGCAGCATGAGATGTGCTAACCCTGATCTTCCTTTGGGGCGACATGTCAGAGACCAGCATGCCGGTACTTTTCCACGCATATCATTCACGATACTAGACAGAATCCACCCCGACAGCAGGGGTGGCGATTGGAATAAATCCCTGCTCCAAAAAGAGGTTAAATGGATTGCTGCCTGTAATGCCACCTGCTTCCCAGGCTTAAACACTCAACTTTCCTTCCGTCCTTTCCTTGAGGGTTTTGTGTCAGGTGGATGTGAGAAGGAGTAGATGCTTCTCCCTCTTTTCTCTCATTTGTTATATTTTGTATATTCATATATTCTTTATTTCATTATTATTTTATTATTATTAGTATTACTATATACTATATTTTTTAACAGATTTATTTATTCATTTTTATTTAATATTCATTTTCACAATTTTTCACTTTCACATTTATATTTATTTTTTCTTTTTTTATTTTATATTTTAGATTTATTTTCATTTATTCACTTTTTCAATTTTCTTATTATTATTCATTATCATCATCTTTTCCATTTATGTCATTCTGGGTTCCGTCGGCCTGTTTCATGTATACTTATTATCGGTTGCAATTCACTGTGTCCAGTTAAAAACATTTTGTAATTTTTCCTGTTTATAACATACTTCAATGTTTATAAATACACAGGTTGAACCCGAATATGGAGAAATTCTGCCATCATTGCGTTTAATACAATTGTCCCTTTTATTTGGTTCCTGTTTTCCAGGGGTTCGTCCTCGCCTGGCGCGGGTAAGAGGGGTACCACTTCCCGTTCTTCATTGAAGCGGGACGTGCCCCCTCTATTTTTTTTGGCTTAGACCCTTTTCGGGTTGCCCTATTCCATAGGTTTGCCCTTCTCGGAGTTTCAAGCCTCTCCCGCGCCAGTGAGCTTTTACCGCATGACGCCTTGTCAACTTGGAAAACATGTTTTTCCTCGTTAGACGATGTGCCGTGCGATCTCTGCTCTGGGGATCTGTTTCGTCTGTCTCCCATAGCTTCTCCATATCATCATAGTAACCATCCTATGATAGGCTGTTCTATTTTTTGGCCTCCGCCCTATATCCTTTTGACCTATCGCAGAGTCTGAAGCTTATTTTCTCTTTGCGCATGCGCACACTATTCTGGTGCATGCGCCGCTTCATGCCCTCTCGATGCACCGTGTGAAGCATAATTTCTCTTTGCGCATGCGCACACTATTCCGGCGCATGCGCCGCTTCATGCCCTTTCTATGCACCGTGTTCAGCGTAGGCTTTTTTGCCCTTCCTCTGACGTCGCTTTGCGGCCGTTGATTGGCCGAGGGATCTTTCCCGTCGCGGACGTTAGGCGTCCGCTTTCATTAGCGCCGCCTCCGGCCCTTGTCGAATGCCGGTCTTCCTGTGGGTGACGCGGTTGTCCGCGCGCCACACAGGATGCCTTAGCTTCACAGCTGCTTTATATTTTTCAATCCATTTACCCCCTCTGCGCATGTGTCATAGGCCCCTTTTTACCCTTTAAATAGCCACTTCTGCTTTTGCTCTTCAGCGGACGCTCCCACTGAGAGCAATGAGGCAATTTTTTTGCTGCTAAACAGCCCGGCACCAAACCTAAATGTAAGTTCATTTTCTGATGTTTTATCTTACTCGTTATTATGAATATATGCATACTCGATGTTTTGCATATATATATATATACATATATATCCTTATTCAATACCATTTCTTGTTACTCCTTAAAGTTTAAACAAGGAATGTTTTCGTCTGACGAATAGCAGTAATTTCTTTGTTCAAACTCAAAATATTCATTTATTATATTATACATTCTATCCCCACAGATTGTTATCTTTGGGCTGGCTTCCCCCACTCTGTTGGAGACAGATTGATCCCCGTGTAGGCTTTCCCCTGGAGACCACCATTGGGACCTTCTGTTCAGATTTGAACACACAATAAAAGGCACTAAAATTTCTCATTGGAAGTTAGAGCCTCATTTGGCAGGCCTTCATCTTTAACAACACCAGCTCATGTGGAAATCCATCGTGGTTTTCGTTGTTTTTTCTTTTTTCCCCCCCTTATTTGGATATTGGTATGTATAACCATTTTTTGAACGTTCATAAATGGCACTCTCTCATCTTCGGGTTCTCTCTCAAAGTTTTTTGTTTGCTTTTGTTTTTTGTTTTCTCAGATGTTTTTCACAGTCAACCTTCGCCTAATGCCTCTGAAGAAGGGATCGTCTTGTTTTTCCCGAAACATGTTAGGCAACCGAGGGATGTCTTTCTCTCTTATCCACATTCATCATATCCATATGTAACATGTTGTAAACATTTGTTTATGAAAAAAACTATAGCATGATTGTTTTTAACAATTTTTGTATACAAATATACCCTTTTTTCATGTTTTCTTTTTTTTTTTTTCTGTATTTACTGACCTATATATATTTTTTCAAAAAATAAATAATTTAAAACAATATTTCTAATTCATTTAGCTTTGTTTGTCTCACACATGAGCACATTGCTTTGTTCGCCTGAAAAGTCCCATTTGTACTGGAGGGTACTAGTGGTCCTCTGTTATCAGAGGTTCCACCTCCTAATATCTATTTAGGGATGTTGGCAACAATCTGTCTTTAGGAACATTTTGCTCCTTTAGAATGGTTCAGCACCACTCTTTGTATTAAATAAACATCTCTGTTAAAAAAAAAAAAAAAAAAAAATATATATATATATATATATAACCAAATTTATATATAACTTCCACCCAAGGTCAATACCCATTGACTTAGCCAATATGACAATGTTCTTATAGTAAAGCAAACAATTCTTTTAGCTATATGTATCCCCTCCCACATATCAGCCTCCTGACCCCATGCTAAACCTCCACCCAACACAAAAGACAACTATGCCGAAGGCCCAGGAAAAAGGTATACATTATCACAACATACCTACCATGGTATGTAAAACAGGATTATGTGTAGGGTGGAGTGTTATTATCTGATCAGATCTCGATCACCCACCGCTTGATCCATGTGTGGATCCGCCACTGTTTTACCTATGTTAGGTTTCTTGTATTATGTTTTTACTATCTAGTCTTCATGCCAGGAGTAAAAAAGAAGCAAAGGGGGAGATTTACTAAAACTGGTGCACACAGAATCTGATGCAGCTGTGCGTAGTAATCAGTCAGCTTCCATATTTTATTGTCAAAGCTTAATTGAACAATCTGAAGTTAGAAGCTGATTTCTTACTATGCACACTTGCACCAGATTCTGTGCGCACCCGTTTTAGTAAATCACCCCCAAAAACTCTCAATAGCAACATTGAAAATTAATGCATTAGGATGTGGCACAATGAACATTGATTAGGAAGAAAATGACAGCACATAGAGGAAAACATAATGCAGGGAACAGAAACACACAGTGGAAAGTGACCCTTTACACAATTCTTTGGTGCAGCTTTAAAAACATGATGTGCATAATCTGCACATTTCTCCTCATGTTTGCACAATTTGCCATAGGTAACCCTGAAATGGCACATTTTTATTTATTTTTAGGAATAACAAGGTGATCCTATTATTTTCTCCTCTTCCTCACATATTCTTCCACCATAACAACTGCAACACATATCAATGCACAAGGGCAACAGACACACATGCATATATTTAAAGGGCCCTTATAGTTGGTGAAGGAGCCCCTGCACACTGAAAAGCTTTAATTATATTTAGGTATTGTAGGGTCCCACTTCACTCAAGCAACCAAGCCACAGGTCACAGGTTAAGACTATTATGAATGTGTCCCAGCTTTGACCTTAAAGCCTAATTGAGCTTATGACATTCTAGGTGCATCAAAACAAAAAGTGTTCAAAGTCTTCCAGGTTATTTTCTGTAGAAAAGGACCCTTGCTGTGTAGAAGCAGTGGTCTTTCTACAGAGGTCCAACACACACCCTACTGAGTCTTAACTTGCCAATCACCAGGTAGCATGAGTGTTGCTGACTGAAGAGCTTTAGGTCTGATACATCAGGAGACATTTTGGATATCTGTAGAAAGACCACTGCTTCTACACAGCAAGGGTCCTAGCTTTTCTATTCAGGCCATGGCTGCTTTATAAAGCAGATAACTGTAAAGCCCCATACACACGGTCGGACAATCCGCGGACCAGGTCCGTCGGACCATGTCCGTCGTACTTTGTCCGATGTTGGTTTTGCGTACACACGGTCGGACAAAGTTGTCGGAAAATCCGATCATTCTGAACGTGGTGACGTTTGTTGCCTACGACGGGACAACGTAGAGGCTAGTAGCCAATAGCTTTGGTCTTGTAATGTGATCTGAGCATGCGTAGCACTTTGTCCGGTCGGACAACCGTACACACGATCGGGTTTGGTGTGATCGGACCGGGTTGACGGCAAATCTTTCCAGCAGGAGATAAGACTTTGTCCGTCGGACAAACCGACGAACACTGTCCGATGGTGCATACACACGGTCTGATTTTTCAACAACATTGTCCGATCGGACAGAATCCATGAAAAAGTCCGACCGTGTGTATGGGGCTTTAGACTTTAACCACTGTAGTACCACGTTATAGCCAAAAGATGTCTAGTTTAGTTCTGGGAGGGCGTCCACAGACGTCTTCCCAGAACCCTGCTCCCCCTTCGAACACAGCTGGTCGCAGATCATTGGAAAAGGGACAATCACCGGGGCCCTTTACCATGTGATCAGCTGTGTCCAGTCACAGCTGATCACATGTACAAAGACTTGCCGGTTATCAGCAGTCCTTTCCTCACGCGCTGTGTCTGAGGAAAGGAGAGTGCCCTGATTATCACTGCAGCCTCATCAGTGCCAATCAGTGCCCATCAGTGCAGCTTTTCAGTGGCCATCAGTGCCAGTTATCAGTGCCCATTAGTGCTACCTATCGGTGCCCATCAGTGCTGCACATCAGTGCCGCTTATGGGTTCCCATCAGTGCGCCTCATCAGTGCAGCCTCATCAGTGCCCATCAGTGCAGCTCATCAGTCCCCATCAGTGCTGCCTCAACAGCAGTGCCCATCAGTGCAGCCTTATCAATGCAGCCTATCAGTGCAGGCTATCAGTGCTCATCAGTGCAGCCTTACCAATGCAGCCCTATTAGTGCACATCAGTACAGCCCCATCAGTCCACATAGGTGCAGCCTCATCAGTAATTATTAGTGCAGCCTATTGATGCCCATCAGTGCAGCCTCTTCAGCCAGACATAGGTCGTTTTTATTACCACCTGTTTCTGTGGCTGTGTGTTCAGAGAGACGACAGTGCGTGGAATGGAGGAAAGGTAGGGGACATGGGTCATTGGAGAGGTGAATATACTTCCTATTCTCTTGTAGGGGACCAGGATTTTGGTTTGATTAGCGACCTGACAGGGTCTCTTTAACTCTTTGCTGAAAAAGACCTGTAGGTTAGAGAGATGAATAGCCAAAGCTCAAAATGTAATATATTGCAGCTAACCAATCATTAGATGTGGTGGCTGCATTCGTTTTATTTTTTCTCCTGGTGATCTGGCCATTAACACATTTCCTGTATTAAAGTGCCTACAATCTCGATGAAGGAGCAACAGGGACACCTTTGGACAGCAGAATTGTCATTCTGGGGGGAGGGGAGTATTCGCTGTACTAATAAATTTAAATACACTAACAAATTGAAGCCAAACTCCAGCTAACACTTTTTTAAGCAGTTAGACCTTTTTTTTCTTTTGAGATGAAGGTTTTACATAAATTAATAAGATGACCATTGTAAGCACCTCTGTCATTTTTAAATAGCTTTGCCCTGTATACATGGTTGCAAATTCTTACAGAAAAAGTCCCATCGGATTATGTTGTCGGAAAATCCGATCGTGTGTGGGCTCTATCAGACTTTTTCCGTCTGAATTTTAGATGGAAAAAGTTTGATAGCTGGATCGAAAATTTTCCGACAACAAAATCCGATCTGACTTTTTCCGATCTTGTGTAGAGAATTCTGACGCTTTCTCAGAAAAAATTTGTAGACAAAATCTATTGGCTACTGGCCTCTACGTAGTCCCGTCGTACGTTTTGCACGTCACCTCGTTCCTGAGCGATCGGATTTTCCGACAACTTTGTGTGACCGTGTGTATGCACGACAAGTTTCGGCTAAAATCCGCCGGAAAAAATCTGACAGATTTTGTGGTCGGAATGTCCGATCCTGTGTACGGGGCCTAAGTCTCTCTAATACAGCCATCATGCCTAAGAATTGGTAAGCAGCAATATAATAAATGTTTGCTTTTGGATTTAATAATGCTTTAAATTTCAGTGTTGCAGTGCCATCTATGCTGCAGTTGTGGGCCTCTTCAGACCTCAGACACAGTGGCTTTAGCAAGGAAGGATCCTCCTAAGCTCTGATGTGCAGTGTCACATAACACTGCTGAGGACTTCCACCTCACTGTGCCCTGCTGCCGTATCTGACATCTGGTAAGTGCGGGGAAAGGGGGTTTGTACTAGGGAAGGGGGGTCATGGTCTGTACTGGAGAGGAAAGTTTGTACTGCACTACTGGGGAGTCTGTGGTCTGTACATGTGGGAGTGGTCTGTACTGGAGTTTTTTAGGGGGTTGTCTGTACTGGGGTTATTTTGGGGAGACAGCTCTGTAGTGGGAGGGATTTGT
This sequence comes from Lithobates sylvaticus, assembly GCA_028564925.1. Classification (NCBI taxonomy): domain Eukaryota; kingdom Metazoa; phylum Chordata; class Amphibia; order Anura; family Ranidae; genus Lithobates; species Lithobates sylvaticus. The sequence goes on along the minus strand of CM053030.1, from coordinate 129,538,638 downwards.
AGGGAGAGATTTGTGTGTATGGTGCACTACATGAGATTCATTATTTCTCTACTCATAGTATCCAAAGCTTGTAGGCAGGTGCAGTCTACTTTCTCCACTGCAGGTGGCAATCTTCCACAGCAGCACTGCAGTTGGAGAGGAAGTCAAGAGGAACATGGTTCTTCTATGGTTTCCTGGGCCACTGGGGAAGATATCTCATTGGATGCTGTCGCCCCATGTGACTCTAACAGCTATCTTGGGTCAGGCAGAGCCTATTTAAGGCCCCATTTTGCAAAAGGGTAGAGTAGGAACAGGTATCCCACCTGGTAGAGACATAATTAGCGACAGGGAAAGGTACCTGATGAGGAGGGAAAGCGAAGGGCTCGCAACTGCTCTGGACATCTTCCTGTTTGGGCACAAAATGTCCAGGCCGCATTCTGCCCCTCTCAACAGGCACTGTCAATTTGGCTGAATCCTGCTTTCTACACGCTGTTGGACCTGTGAGTGTTCCTGGCTAGGCTGCCCTACCGCCAGGTTAATTGTGGACTGTCTTTGCATTATTTCAATTCAAGTTCTTCATCACATTTGGACTGTGTGTGTTTAAGCCACCACACCATGCTGCATCCCACCAACAAGCTTTTTATCTTTATACCTTCACTTTCTACCTCTTGTTCCAAAAGTGTGTGACCAATTGTTTTATGGCTTGTTAAAAATGGGAGTGTGGTTATGTGGGTGGGGCTACAAATGGGGTGTGGTTAAGAGTGGGCATGGTCAATAGGGTGTTCATTTTGAAAAATCTGCAAAACTTTTTTTTATAGTTTGCCTTTAAGGATCATATCAGCTTAGGACTCCTGTAGCCCAATTACTTAAAATGATAATGTCCAGGTGTTGCCAATTTTAGTCAGATAAGATAATCATCATCTAATATTTATGTGTAGTTTAATTGTGCTAGTTAGTTAGATAAGAAGTGATTCAGACTTTGGCCACTGCCTAGCGTGCTATAACTGCAGGGATATAATTCTACAGTGTCAATATTGATTTGTGCACTAAAATAACTTCCATGTTTAATAATTATTGCCATGATTGTAAAAGCATTAAAAATGTTGGCAAATGTATTTGGAGGATGACTAGTAATGCCAAGTCTCGGCGTAGTCTAACTATATAAATAGAGTTCTCTAAATGTGCAAACAGTTCCTCAAAGGTTCAAATTAACATTCAGTGAGCTGTGTCCCTTGTGCTGCTGTTTCCTTTAACAGAAATCTTCCTCCTCCGATAACCCCCGCACCCACCCACACCTCTGTGGCTGTAATTATGAATTAAACAAGATCTGTGAATGGAGGATGGAAGATGATTGAAAGGTCCGCCCCCTCCATTCATAGATTGTGTTTCATTCATAGAAGCTGTTATACTGGCTTCTATAAATGGAGGAGCTGGGCAGAAAAAGGTGAGTATAGTCTGGCTCTCTTGATAAGTGTCTGTCACTGCTCCTTTAGTTCTAATAACCCCTGCCCAGGGCTGGCCCTACCATGGGTCCCGGTGGGTACATTGGACCCAGGCAGCACTTTGAGAGGGGCAGCAAACTGAACCATGGCCACCACTCCTCTCTTCTATTTACCCAGCAAATTGACAACCAATATTTTTTTCCAGCAGTTTTGTGTGTCATGATGACAACTGCCCCCCGGGCAGCTCCGCCTGCCCCTATACTACTTTAGCCCACCCCTATACTGCCCTAGCCTGTCCCTATACTACCCAAGCCTGTCCCTATACTACCCTAGCCTGCCCCTATACTACCCTAGCCTGTCCCTATACCGCCCTAGCCTGTCTATATACTACCCCAGCCTGTCCCTATACTACCCTAGCCTGTCCCTATACTACCCCAGCCTGTCCCTATACTACCCTAGCCTGTCTATATACTGCCCTAGCCTGTCCATATACTGCCCTAGCCTGTCCATATACTACCCTACCCTAGCCTGTCTATATACTACCCTAGTGTGCCCACTTACTACCCTAACCTGTCTATATACTGCCCTAGCCTGCCCCATACTGCCCTAGCCTGCCCTTATACTGCCCTAGCCTGCCCCTATACTGCCCTAGCCTGCCCCTATACTATCCCTAGCCCGCCCCTTGGAATTGAACATAATGGTTTGTAATATAATTTTGCATATAGACAAGGTGCTGTTGCATGTAAATCTGACTTCCTGATAAATTAAATTTTTAATTATCATGATATAAAATAATGGATGTGGGGGGCCTTTTGATGGGTGTGATTTTTTTTTTCTTCTTTTTTTTTTTGGGGGGACAGCATTTCCTTCTTGGACCCAGGCAGCACAATGTCTTGGGCCGGCCCTGCCCCTGCTGCACCACAAGATTACTTTGGAAGGGGTGGGGGAGATCTGTACTGCACAAATGAAAATTTTCTTTACACCAGCAGGTACTGGTACTATAGTCTTGGGCCGAGACAAGTAGGAGGCAGAAGGGACTAGATTGTCAGCACCCCCTTCTCCAGATGCCTAACTGATGCTGCCATCACTCCTGTCATATGGAATGAAGCACACAGCAGGGTCAGTGGTAGCTGCTGGAGTAAGGATTTTTTCTTCCAGTGACATCACAAACCCAGGGGCATTTTTCCTTCCAGTGACATCATGAACCCACGGGCATTTTTCCTTCCAGTTACATCATGAATCCAGGGTCATTCCTTCCAGTGACTTCATGAACCCTGGGGTATTTTTCCTTACTGCCCCCGGGGAAAAATGCCCCTGGGTTTATGAAGTCACTGGAAGGAAAAATTCTACTGGGTTCATGATGTCTCTGGAAGGGAAAATACCCCTGGGTTCATGATGTAACTGAAAGGAAAATGCCCCTGGGTTCATGATGTCACTGGGAGGAAAAATGATCCTGGGTTCATGATGTCACCGGAATGAAAAATGCCCCTGGGTTCATGATGTCATCATGAACCCAGGGACATTTTTCCTTACAGTGACATCATGAACCTATAGGCATTATTCCTTCCAGGGACTTCATGAACCCAGGGGCATTTTTCCTTCCAGAGACATTACGAACCCAGGGGCATTTTTCCTTCCAGTGACATCATGAACCCAGGGGCATGTTTCCTTCGAGTAAATTCATGAACCCAGGGACATTTTTCCTCCCAGTGACATCATGAACGCAGGGGCATTTTTCCTTCCAGAGACAGCTCGAACCCAGGAGCATTTTTCCTTCCAGGGACATCATGAATCCAGGGGCATTTTTCCTTCCAGAGACATCTCGAACCCAGGGGCATTTTCCCCTCCAGTGACATCATGAACCTAGGGGCATTTTTCTTTCCAGAGATATCAAGAATACTGGGGCATTTTTCCTCCCAGTGACATCATGAACCCAGGGGCATTTTTCCTTCCAGTGACTTCATGAACCCAGGGGCCTTTTTCTTTCCAAAGACATCACAAATCCAGGGGCATTTTTCCTTCCAGTGACATCATGAACCCAGGGGCGTTTTTCTTTCCAGAGATGACATGACCTCCTGGAAAGTTCTGGACTATTTTGGAGAGCTATTTAAAGGGGGTCCCGACCCTAAGAGATCACTCGCCTCAGCGGTGCTCCTCTCCTGCCCAATTTTGTCATGGCCTATTATTGTGCGGTTGGGTCACCTTTTTGTTAAAAGGGGACTTTGTGTTATATAAGTTTCCAACTTCAGTTTTTATGACTAAGCTATGGTAATTTGAGCTTATGAGTTATGGGATGTTTTAAACTTGCTATGAAATTCATGGCTTGAGCCATAGTGGCTGAGCCATTGTTTAAGTCAGTGGTCATCAACCCTGTCCTCAGGGCCCACTAACAGGCCAGGTTTTATGTATTACCTTGGGGAGATGCAGACTAGAATACTGCAATCACTGAGCAGCAAATTATATCACCTGTAATGTATTTCAGTTATCTTGCAAACCTGGCCTGTTAGTGGGCCCTGAGGACAGGGTTGATGACCACTGGTTTAAGTGATAACAATTTAAACAATAAAAATGGCCGCGGCCAAGTTTACTTCCAAAAGGTTGTATTGGTGTTTATTTATTTTTATTAAAAATACTAAATACCTTTACCCAATTTTTGTCACTAAGTGGAATTGGGTAAAGGTATTTAGTTTATATTAGCGCAACTTCTCTTTCTCATGTCTATTTTTGTGTATATCCCACAATAAGTTGCAGCTTCTTTTTTAACCACTTGCTTACCAGGCACTTAAACCCCCCTCCCATCCAGACCAATTTTCAGCTTTCGGTGCTCTCACGCTTTGACTGACAATTACTCAGTCATGCAACACTGTACCCAAATGAATTTTTTTGTCCTTTTTTTCCCACAAATAGAGCTTTCTTTTGGTGGTATTTGATCACCTCTGGGTTTTTTATTTTTTGCGCTATAAATGAAAAAAGACCGAAAATTTTGAAAACAAACGCATTTTTCTTTGTTTCTGTGATACAATTTAGGAAATTCTTAATTTTTCTTCATAAATTTTGCCCACAATTTATACTGCCACATATCTTTGGTAAAAATAACCCAAATTAGTGGATATTATTTGGTCTTTGTGAAAGTTACAGACTCTACAATCTGTGGTGCGAATTATACAAAATTGATCACACCTGATGCACTGGTGACCTATCTCATTTCTTGCGACCCGAACAAGCCAGGAAAGTGAAAATACCCCCCAAATGACCCCTTTTTTGAAAGTAGACATTCCAAGGTATTTAGTAAGAGGCATGGTGAGCTTTTTGATGTTGTCATTTTTTCCCACAATTCTTTGCAAAATGAATTATTTTTTTATTTTTTATTTCTTTTCTACAATATTGTCATTGTAATAGGTTATTTCTCTCACATGACATGTGTATACCACAAATGACACCCCAAAATAAATTCTGCTACTCCTCCTGATTATTAAGATACCACATGTGTGGGACTTTTACACAGCCTGGCCACATAGAGAGGCCCAACATGCAGGGAGCGCCATCACGTGTTCTAGGAGCATAAATTACACATCTAAATTGTTGACTACCTAGTACACTTTTGAAGGCCCTGGAGCACCAGGATAATGACACGTGACACTGACGTGGCACTGATGACACGTGACACTGACGTGGCACTGATGACAGATGGTACTAATACGGGCACTGATGACAGATGGTACTAATACGGGGCACTGATGACACGTGACACTGATGACAGATGGCATTAATATGTGGCACTGATGAGAGATGGCACTTATACATGGCACTGATATCACGTGGCACTGATGAGAGATGGCACTAATACGTGGCACTGATGACAGATGGCACTAATACGTGGCACTGATGACACATGACACTGATGACACTGATGACAGATGGCACTGATACGTGGCATTGATGACAGGTGACACTGATAACAGATGGAATGTGACACTGACAGGTGGCACTGATGACAGATGGCACTAATACGTGACACTGATGACAGATGGCACTAATATGTGGCACTGATGACAGATGGCACTATGTGGCACTGATGACAGATGGCACTAATGACAGGTGGCACTGATGACAGGTGGCACTGACTACAGATGGCACTGACTACAGATGGCACTGGCAGATGGCACTGGGGATGGCACTGGGCACAGATGGCACTGGCAGATGGCACTGGGGATGGCACTGGGCACAGATGGCATTGGGGACAGATGGCATTGGGGACATATGGCACTTGCAGATGGCATTGGGAACATATGGTTATGGCAATTGGCATTGGGGGCAGATTGCAGTGGTGGCAGT
>CM053030.1:129496733-129532411 GCA_028564925.1 Lithobates sylvaticus | reverse complement strand
CCAATCAGCTTCTTTTGAGTTTGAGTCCCGGTTCACACTGCCGCGATTTAGAAGCCGACATCCCAGCATGACTTTGGTACGACTTGCATATATCTTCTCACTTGTGGACCACCCTATAGCAGTTTCACTGCTACAGGGTGGTCGCGCTGTGCAGGATCACGTATCCTGTACTTCCGGTTATCAGGCGCGAATGCTTGCCACCGCCGGCTTGCTCTCGCTATCATTCTACACTGCGAAGGCTGATCAGCAGGTCCTGTGGACCGATGTACGCTGGCACCCGCTGATCGTTCAGTACACAGGCAGAATGGCGATCCGTCTATGTAAACAACACAGACCACCGTTCTGTAAGTAAGGAAGGCATTGATCCTGTGTTCCTGAAAAGCAGGGACACTGATCTATGCCTTCCTCTAGTAAAAGCACCTCCTACAATATAGTAAAACACCAGCTAGGCACAGTTAACCCTTTGATCACTCCCTGATGTTAACCCCTTCCTAGCCAGTGTCATTAGTACAGTAACAGTGCATTTTATTTTTAGCAATGATCACTGTAATAATGTCACTGGTCCCCAAAAAGTATCAAAAGTGTCAGTTAGTGTCCAATTTGTCTGCTGCATGATCGCAGTCCGGATATAAGTCGCTGATCGCCACCATTACTAGTAGAAAATAAATTAATAAAAACTCCATAAATCTATCCATAGTTTGTAGACACTATAACTTTTTTTGCGCAAACCAATCTATATACGCTTATTGGAATTTTTTTTACCAAAAATATGTAGCAAAATACGTATTGGTCAAAATTGATGAAGAAATTCGATTTTTTACATTTTTTATTGCATATGTTTTATAGCAGAAAGTAAAAAATATATATCATTTTTTTTTTTTAATGTAGTTTTTTTGTTTATAGTGCAAAAAATAAAAACTGCTGAAGTGATCAAATGCCACCAAACAAAGCTCTATTTGTGGCCAAAAAAGGACATACATTTCATTTGGGTACAGTGTCGCCCGATTGCGCAATTGTCAGGTAAGTAACGCAGTGCTGTATTGCAAAACATGGCCTGGTCAGGAAGAGGGGTACATTTTGCAGATCTGAAGTCAATGCAGGTCGTGCCAAAGTCGTACCAAAAGCTATTAGAATGGTTCCATTGCACTTAATGGGGCACAATTTCTCATATGACGTGTGCTCTCTAAGTCGGAGCGCATATCGCACCAGTGTGAACCGGGTCTCAACCTACATTCACACTGAGGGCGGGTTCGAAATGATGCCAACTCGCGCGATTCCAAACCGGCATTTCAGTCCGACTTCGGGGGGCGATTTGACAGACATCTGTGTTTGGGTTCATTCACAGATGTCTATTGAAATCGCCCCCCGAAGTCACCAAAAGTAGTGCAGAAAATATTTTTGGGAATCGGTGCGGCGCCGCAAAGTCATGCCGATTGGGGCAATAGGCTCCGATTTGGCATGCGATTTGACATGTCAAATTGCCTGCCAAATCGGCCCAATATGAATGTGGGCTTATTGTCAAAGCTTAATTGAACAAGCTGAAGTTAGAAGCTGATTGGTTACTATGCACAGATGCACCAGATTCTGTGTTCACCCGTTTTAGTAAATCCCCCTCCTCAGGCTATAGTCAAAAGTTTCTTTCTTGTTTTTGATAGAGTGTGGAATGGTTCAAACCTGTGTTGGATTTTTTTTCTCAATGTGTGCTATTTGGGAAATTAATCTGTACTTCCTTGGCAGGATACACAACAGAAAGTGAGAGGAAATCTATTCAAAGTAAGGGGAAATTACCTTTTAAGAAGGGTTATCACTGGAACAGCAGATTTACCCTCAACCATAAAATGTTGGATGTCTCATTACTTTCTGGTGGCAATGGTCACCATATCAGATAGTAAGTCTTCCCAGCAGATATGGCAACCTTTTTCCACTCTCTCCAAAGATATGAAACATGAAAATTTGGCTATAGTTATACTTTAAACAATACCCCTAGTTTAAAAAGTGATTTGACAGATTCTGTAAACCATGAACACGATCAGATGCTCAGTGATGCTTTTACTCTTACCTCTGTAAGCCTTTCCTCTTAGGGTCATCATACGAGAAAAATAATCGTAGCACTATTTAAAGGGAGCTGACAGCACTGTTTATTTAGCCGAGTGATAATATAAAAAGGGAAAGTCCTAAAGGAACTTTGTAGAGCCTGATGAAAATATGTTGCCATGGTGTTTGCGATACAAACAAATACAAGGAAGTAATGAGCGGGCGTAGGTAATTATTATGTGTAAAGTGCGTGATAAAAGCAGTGACCATCCACGGCGTATCTTTGTGATATGGATGAACTCTGATAAATCAGCTGGGACTAGGAGGTTTTCCCGGAGCTGTCCTAGGTCCTGAACAAAGAGCACCATGCAGTATAATGCACACTGATGCAGGCTGCAAGAATCCTGGAGCTATGGGATCATATAAAGTGTGCATAAAACCAAAGCATTTGTTTACATTTATTTCGAAAATTGCGTATCACCACAGAATGGTACTGTGGATACGATATGGTGTAAAATATGCCACGTCCCAATATTTGTTTTTTTTTGTAAAAAATAATAACTAATTTTTTGTTGAGAATGATGGACTTTTTAGGCGTACAATCTATTTTTTTTTTTTTAAAAAGTTAACAAAATTTATTTAAAACATAAACATACAATTACTCAATGCAAAAAACATACAGAGATCTGCAAAGAATACAAAAAAAGACTACAAGCATATAGATAACTGTGCTGAATGTAAACAATATGAATCATATGAACCTTCCGATCTGAATATTGATACTCAGATTTGATCCCTAGTGGTTGTTTTAGAAAAATTATTATGAACCATATACAAGCAGTGTTATCATAAATAGCTTTTTTCTTGGTTGCCCTACATGTTAATGTATGACATTAAAATTCTACAAAAAATATATAAAAAAATAAAATAAAAATAATTTTTTTCTTACTTACCAGAAACCCCTGTTGCTAGGCAGTTTTCCTAATCTGCCTCTTCCTATTCCGCGGCACTGTTCTGTCACTTCCTCCTCTTCGGTGAGCTGGCCCGTTGTATTCTGGGACATGTGTGTGTCCCAGAAAACAACAGGGCCATTCACAAAGTGCCACGCGACTCGCGCATGCACAGTAGGAAACGGGCAGTGAAGCCGCAAGGCTCCACTGCCTATTTCCCTCAGTTAGGATGGCGGCGCCGGGACCCGACCCGATGAATGGATCGGCCTCGGGGGGCCGACATTGCAGGCTCGCTGGACAGGTAAGTGCCCTTGTTAAAAGTCAGCAGCTACAGTCTTTGTCGTTTTTTATTTATTTTTTTAAACGGCCGGACCTCCGCTTTAATACAATGTGAAAGGGTTAGGAGCCCTGTAAGGTTTGTATTGCTATATGATTCTCCATCGGGAAAATTAACCCTTACAGTTGGTCTGGATGACCATTGTCTCTGGTGCAGAAAGTGAACAGAAATCCTACATTTTTTAATGTCACTGGAATACAATTAAGAGGTAATCATCCAATGGGGAAACCTATTCTGGTGACAGCTGTCTAAAAAAGTATACCCCCTTTCTATAGAGAGATCTTCTCTTATCTCCTTCTGTGTGTCTGAGACAGGAAATGGAAATGAGAGAAATCAGACAGAAAATAATCTGTTCCTCTGGATAAACTGTAGGTATAGGATTGTGTATATAAGAGTGTCTTGTATTGGTTGAACCAGATGTACCTGTGTCTTTATTCAACCAGACTAACTATATACAGTTGTGCTCATAAGTTTACATACCCTGGCAGAATTTATGATTTCTTGGCCATTTTTCAGAGAATATGAATGATAACACAAAAACTTTTCTATCACTCATGGTTAGTGTTTGGCTGAAGCCAATTATTATCAATCAACTGTGTTTACTCTTTTTAAATCATAATGGCAACACAAACTACTCAAATGACCCTGATCAAAAGTTTACATACCCTGGTGATTTTGGCCTGATAACTTGCACACAAGTTGACACAAAGGGGTTTAAATGGCTATTAAAGGTAACTACCCTCACCTGTGATCTGTTTGCTTGTAATTAGTGTGTGTATAAAAGGTCAATGAGTTTTGGGACTCCTGACAGACCCTTGCAACTTTCATCCAATGCTGCACTGACGTTTCTGGATTCTGAGTCATGGGGAAAACAAAAGAATTGTCAAAGGATCTGTGCGAGAAGGTAGTTGAACTGTATAAATCAGGAAAGGGATATAAAAAGATATCCCAAGGAATTGAGAATGCCAATCAGCAGGGTTCGAACTCTAATCAAGAAGTGGAAAATGAGGGGTTCTGTTGAAACCAAACCACGGTCAGGTAGACCAACCAAAATTCCAGCCACAACTGCCAGGAAAATTGTTTGGGGTGCAAAGAAAAAAACGAAAATAACTTCAGGTGAAAAACATGACTCTCTGAAAACATGTGGTGTGGCTGTTTCAAGATGTACAATAAGGAGGTACTTGAAGAAAGATGGGATGCATGTTCGAGTCGCCAGAAGAAATCTATTACTACGTGAATGCCACAAAGTATCCTGCTTACAATACGCCAAACAGCACAGAGAGAAGCCTCAAAACTTCTGGCACAAAGTCATTTGGAGTGATGAGACCAAAATGTAGCTTTTTGGCCACAACCATAAACGTTACATTTGGAGAGGAGTCAACAATTTGTGTTACCAAGTAATTGAACAGGTGTACCTAATAAAGTGGCCAATGAGTGTGCCATTGTCGGTAATTGCCGATGATTTGACATGCGATTTGACATGTCAAAATGCACCAGTGTAAACCAGGGCTAAATCTGTGTTAGTGAGCACTTCTTTGCAGAGATAATTCATTCACTTCACAGGTGTGGCATATCAAGATGCTGATTAGACAGCATGATTATTGCACAGGTGTGCCTAATGCCGCGTACACACAAAGGGACTATCCCGCGGGATTATCCACTGGACTGAGTCCACCGGACAATCCCCTCGTGTGTGGGCCTTCGACGGACTTTTTTTCCAAAAAGTCCGGCGGACTAGGTTTTAAGTTTTGTTTTTAAAATTATCCGCTGGACTTGGCAGTCCGGCGGACAATACGACAGTCTGTAGTATGGTCCGGCGGACCAAAAAGGACGAATGCTCAGTAGCAAGTATTTTTATAGTATTTTTCTTTTTTTAGTCCCGTCGTACGTGCTGTACGTCATTGCATGAACCGCCAGACTTTTAGCGTGTTCGTGTGTGGTCAAGTCCGTTCGCTTTCAAGTCCGCCGAAGCCAGCTGGAAAGTCCGGCGGATTGTCCGCTGGACTAGGTCCGGCGGACAAAGTCCCTTCGTGTGTACGCGGCATTAGGCTGGCCACAATAAGGCCTGATTCACACCTATGCAGTTTTAGTGCTTTTTGCATTTTGCAGGTTTGCACTACAGTCCATTTAACATGGTTTCCTATGGAACATGTTCTGTAGTGCAAATCTGCAAATGCAAAAAGCACTAAAAATGCCTAGGTGTGAATCCAGCCTAAGAGGTCACTCTAAAATGTGCAGTTTTATCACACAGCACAATGCCACAGATGTCGCAAGTTTTGAGGGAGTGTGCAATTGGAATGCTGACTGCAGGAATGTCCACCAGTGCTGTTGCCCTTGAATTGAATGTTCATTTCTCTACCATAAGCCGTCTCCAAAGGCGTTTCAGAGAACTTGGTACCCAACCGGCCTCACAACTGCAGACCACGTGTAACCACACCAGCGCAGGACCTCCACATCCAGCATCTTCACCTCCAAGATCATCGGAGACCAGCCGCCCAGACAGCTGCTGCAGCAATCCGTTTGCATAACCAAAGAATTTCTGCACAAACTGTCAGAAACCGTCTCAGGGAAGCTCATCTGCATGCTCATCATCCTCATCGGGGTCTCGACCTGACTGCAGTTCGTCGTCGCAACCAACTTGAGTGGGCAAATGCTCACTTTCAATGGCGTCTGGCACTTTGGAGAGGTGTTCTCTTCACTGATGAATCTCGGTTTTCACTGTAAAGGGCAGACAGCGTGTATGGAGTGTGGGTGAGCGGTTTGCTGATGTCAACGTTGTGGATCGAGTGGCCCATGGTGGCAGTGGGGTTATGATATGGGCAGGCATATGCTATAGCCAACGAACACAGGTGTATTTTATTGATGGCATTTTGAATGCACAGAGATAAAGTGAGGAGATCCCGAGGCCAATTGTTGTGCCATTCATCCACGACCATCACCTCATGTTGCAGCATGATAATGCACTTCCTGGAAGCTGAAAACACCCCAGTTCTTGCATGGCCAGCATACTTACCGGACATGTCACCCATTGAGCATGTTTGGAATGCTCTGGATCGGCGTATACGACAGCGTGTTCCAGTTCCTGCCAACATCCAGCAACTTCGTACAGCCATTGAAGAGGAATGGACCAACATTCCACAGGCCACAATCAACAACCTGATAAACTCTATGCGAAGGATATGTGCTGCACTGCAAGAGGCAAATGGTGGTCACACCAGATACTGACTGGTTTTCAGACCCCCTGGACCTCCCAATACAGTAAAACTGCACATTTTAGAGTCACCTTTTATTGTGGCCAGACTAAGGCACACCTGTGCAAGGATCATGCTGTCTAATCAGCATCTTGATATGCCACACCTGTGAGGTGGATGGATTATCTCCGCAAAGGAGAAGTGCTCACTAACACAGATTTAGCCCTGGTTCACACTGGTGCGTTTTGACATGCGATTTGACATATCATAATAAATCATACTTTTCCACCTCCATCCTAAACTAAAAAAAACGTTTGCTGAACCCATACTTGAGCTGTTTAGTTCTTTTACGACCCCATTTACCTGCCTCTAGGAGGCAGTTGAGCATCAGGTTTACCACCCTCCCAACCGCCAGGCCACCACAATTTAACATGGCCAGTTGCCAAAATGCAAAATGTATACCACAGGTTGCGTTAGGCAGGCTGTACTGCCAGCCAAATCCAAATGGTGCTGTGCTAAACTGTGAGCCAAAGGCTTGGCTCACTGTTACAGCACAATATTTCAATAGAAAATAAGAAAAAAATAGGAAGATTCCAATATTCCAAGTAAAAAAAAAACGTGCTTCCCTTTTGCAGAATCGTATCAGTTCAATGAATTCTTAGCACTCCCACGCACTTTGCTGATGTATGTGATTTCATAAAAAAGTACCATGTGTTTAGGTGCAGTGCCATTTTTAAAAAGGGGCATGCGCTTCTTTTGTGTAATTTTCATGCAAAGGGAAGAATTTATTGAAATGAATACGATGTGTGAAAACGTACACGCACTTGCATAGATGTAAACAAAGCCTAATGCCGCGTACACACGAGCGTATTTTCCGTCAGAAAAATCTTGGATGGTTTTTCCGACGGTATTCAGCTCAAGCTTGGCTTGCATACACACGGTCACTCAAAAGTTCTCTGAACTTTCAACCGTCAAGAACGCAGTGATGTACAACACTACGACGAGCCGAGAAAATGAAGTTCAATGCTTCCGAGCACGCGTAGAGATTTTGCGCGTCGGAATTGCTACAGACGATCAGAAATTTCCAATCAGAACTTTTTCCGACCGAAAAATTGAGAACCCGCTCTCAATCTTTTGCTGGCTGGAATTCGGTCAGCAAAAGTCTGATGGAGCATACACACAGTCTCATTTTCTGACCAAAAGCTCTCATCTGACTTTTGCTGGCGGAATTTCCGATCGTGTGTACGTGGCATTAGTGGGAGTGAGGGTATCCTGAGAAGTGTGTTCCATAGTTCCGGTGGAAGTCGTACCTTCCATCAGAAGCCTATGTGACAGCTTGACACTGCAGAGGGACAACTGGAAGATGAGTTGTCAACCCGTACACATTTACAAACATTGAAAAAAAACTTTTGACAGTTTATTAGTCATGTTAAAGTTTAAATTCGATTTTAGTGATTGGGTTTACATATAAATATATATATTGGGTTTAAATATAAATAACACCAATAATGTATGGTAATAATCAACAGCAGCCAATAGGCTGCAATCATTTTGGAAAGCGGACACCTGATTGGTTGCTAAGGGACTACTGCACATTATTTTGTTCTTGCAATATTATTATCCTTCATTATCAAAAAATATGAGAAAGTGTGCTGATCTTGACTTACCAACATTTCAGTGCAAGAAGCAGTATTTTGGCCAGTGTAGGTTTACTATGGCAAAGTGGTAATTTGGCCAGTGTAGGTTTACTATGGCAAAGTGGTAATTTGGCCAGTGTAGGTTTACTATGGCAAAGCAGTGCTGCTGGGCAAAGTAATATGTAATTATGTTGTGTATTTGAATGTGTTGTGCATTACTTCCAGAAAAACCTTTGATCTCATAATTTTTCCTGTTATCTCACATCATGGACATGAGCACTATAAATTCACTATAAATTCAATGACATAAGGATATACGGCAATCAATCGCCCTGTGTATCAGTGTGAGGACAATCCAGATGCCACAGTTGCTAGCCTACTGACAGATTTAATAATGCAGAATGACGTGTGTGTGCATTGGTTGTAGAGACGGTGGGGCTTTTCCTCCTTACGGAAACAGTTAACAGATCCAAAATGCTTGTTTTGATTTTCCCCAGTAACTAGGGAACCCTAATTCCTACTCCAGTGACACCGAAGGAAGTGACGTGGATGTTATTTATATAGCAACTCAATTTTTGCTGCAGGAAAGATTGCAGAGCTGCTGTGCTCCGATCTGTTAGGAGGAGAATCTTCATGTGCTGCCCCAAGACTTAGTGGGTGGAAATAAGAGATGAAGTCCCCCTGATGCCCTCCAGTGAAGCGGCACTGACATTATTTAACCCCTGCTTTACCAAGACTTACAGCAGCCTACTGTAATGTAGGGGAACTTCATCCCTGAATGTTTTCTGGTTACTAAATCACAGATTATACAGTACTATGTGTGATTGGAAGGACTGGTGAGCCTACAATATCTGAAAGCTTTATACAACTATGATGTATGCTGTACATTGAGCAATCCAGGCAGTGATCATCTGCTGCAAGCTGTACATGCTAGTGACACACACATCCACATTACACACTCGCACTAATGCCACGTACACACGATCGCACATTCCGACAACAAAATCCATGTTTATTTTCCGATGGATGTTGGCTCAAACTTGTCTTGCATACACACGGTCACACAAATCTTGTTGGAAATTACGAACGTGAAGAACGCGGTGACGTACAACATGTACGACCAGTCGAGAAAAATTAAGTTTAATAGCCGGTGCGGCTCTTCTGCTTGATTCTGAGCATGCGTGGAATTTTGTGCGTCGGAATTGTGTACACACGAACGGATTTTGTTGTCGTAAAATTTGAGATCCAGATCTCAAATTTTGTTTGTCGGAAATTCCGACGCAAAAATGTCCGATGGAGTCTACACACAGTCGGAATTTCCGACAACAAGCTCCCATCGAACATTTGTTGTCGGAAAATCCGATCGTGTGTACGCGGCCTTAGGCTCGGTGCACAGCTGTGCGATGTCAGACCTCGCATGCGATTCGTGCCACACTGCTGTGCAGATCACATGCAATGTCTGTGCGATGCAAATTCAGCCATACGGATTGTGTGGCTGAATTTGCATCGCATTCGAACCAAAATGGTTCAGGTCCCTTTTTTTGGTCCGCACTGGAATCGGATCGCACGGGTGTTCACACCTATGCGATCTGATTCCTGCACCATTTGGCAGTTTGCACTGCGATCTACAAACCGATCTGGGGGTGTCATTAACTTTGCATGGACACCCGCAGAGGTTCGCAGATGTCGGTGTGAACTGCCGGCAGGTGACATGCGATGCGGGAACCTGAACTGGAATCGCACTGATTCCCACATCGCATATATTTGGGAACTGGGACTAAAGAGCTGCTGTCACAGGGCCCCTTACAGCCCCCGAACATATCAAAGCAATATTTTCATTAAGAATATACTAAAATCATTAGTAGTGACCACAAACATAACAAAACCTACAATATTCCTGCTAAACGTAAAAGATAAAACTGTATATAGTTAATACAAAGTTCTGTGTGTAAATTAGGTCTTGTGGCTCATTCACATAGGTGCTTTGGCTTGTACAGTGTGAATCTGTTTTATTTTACTTTTTATGTGGCTATTGCTGCATGCAGGCAGCCTATGTTAAGCTATGGGAATGCAGCAGCTGTATGAACACAGCCTCGGGTCCTCAGTGGACAGTCGTGTGGATACAGGTGTTTGTCCACTGAACATTGACAGTGGGCCCCTCACCCACACCTGTACACCTATCAAATTAGGACCTGCGGCTGTGTTCATATAGCTGCCGCATTATCATAGAGACGGCTCCCGCCACACAAACAGCTCATTCACAATATATGGGCCAGAGAACCTGTGTGAATTAGCCCTTAATTTTTATTATTTTTTACAATTTTGTTATTCTTTTTTTTTTTTACAATCTTGTAAATTTTTTACAATTTTTTTTAACCTTCAGCCCCGGAAGGATTTACCCACTTCCTGACCAGGCCATTTTTGTGATACGGCACTGCGTCGCTTGAACTGACAATTGTGCGGGCGTGTGACGCTGTACCGAAATAAAATAGATGTCCTTTTTTTTTTCCCACAAATTGAGCTTTCTTTTGGTGGTATTTGATCAGCTCGGTGGTTGTTATTTTTTGAGCTATAAACAAAAAAAGACAGACAATTAAAAAAAAAAAAAAAAAAAAAAACGATATTTTTTCTTTTCTGTTATAAAACACACCCAATAAAAAAATTTAAAAACATTTAATTTCTTCATCAATTTAGGCCAATTTGTATTATGCTACATATTTTTGGTAAAAAAAAAACAAAAAACAATAAGCGTATGTTGATTGCGCAAAAGTTATAGCATCTGCAAAATAGGGGATACATTTATGTTTTTTTTTTGTTGTTTTTTTTATTAGTAATGGCTGTAATAGCGGCAGACAGATCGGACACCTAACTGACATTTTTACACTTTTTTGGAAACCAGTGACATTATTACAGTGATCAGTGCTATAAATATGCACTGACATTGTACTAATGGCACTGGCAGGGAAGAGGTTAACATCAGGGGCGATCAAGAGGTTAAATGTGTTCCCTCACTGTTTTCTAACTGTATGGGGGATGGGCTGCCTGGAACATAGCAGAAAGACAGGATCTGTGTGTCATCCCCTGATAGAACAGGGATCTGCCAGGTCTACCGGACCCGCTAATTGGCTCCCCTGCTGGCCATTGGGCACCCACAGATCGCTGTACGAGCCAGACGTACACCTACAGAGATTCGCGCAGCCGAGCCAACCTGCCACAGTATAATTGCGGCGGCTTGTTGGCAAGTGGTTAAATCATTTTTTTACCATTTTTTTTAAATTCTTCTTAAAGCGGAAGTAAACCCATCGATTTAACAGTCTAAAAAAAAAAAAGGCATGCCGTGAATGCTAACTGCACATTGGCTGTGCTCTCAACCAAACAGTCAAACCATCCAATGGCTGGTGTCATAACGGATCACATGTGCAGCACTGTGGCAGTTGAAGATTAAACAGAGGCAAAGATGGCAGCTTCCTTGGCTGAAAACGATAGGGGGGTTTACTTCCACTTTAAGAACGTTTTGAAAAATTATTTCTTACAATTTAAAATTATTTTTTTATAATTTAAAAAAAAAATTTAATTTTTTAAAATGATTTTGCTATTATTTTTAATTTTACATTTTTTGTAAAATGACTATGCACACCTTCCAGGGATACACACACTCACACTATGCACACCTTCCAGGGATACACACACTCACACTATGCACACCTTCCAGGGATACACACACTCACACTATGCACACCTTCCAGGGATACACACACTCACACTATGCACACCTTCCAGGGATACACACACTCACACTATGCACACCTTCCAGGGATACACACACTCACACTATGCACACCTTCCAGGGATACACACACTCACACTATGCACACCTTCCAGGGATACACACACTCACACTATGCACACCTTCCAGTGATTCACACACTCACACTGTGCACATCTTTCAGGGATACACACGCTCACAATATGCACACCTTCCAGGGATACACACGCTCACAATATGCACACCTTCCAGGGATACACACGCTCACAATATGCACACCTTCCAGGGATACACACACTCACACTGTGCACACCTTCAAGGGATACACACACTCACACTGTGCACATCTTTCAGGGATACACACGCTCACAATATGCACACCTTCCAGGGATACACACGCTCACAATATGCACACCTTCCAGGGATACACACGCTCACAATATGCACACCTTCCAGGGATACACACACTCACACTGTGCACACCTTCAAGGGATACACACACTCACACTGTGCACACCTTCCAGGGATACACACACTCACACTGTGCACACCTTCCAGGGATACACACACTCACACTGTGCACACCTTCCAGGGATACGCACGCTCACAATATGCACACCTTCCAGGGATACACACACTCACACTGTGCACACCTTCAAGGGATACACACGCTCACAATATGCACAGCTTCCAGGGATACACACACTCACACTATGCACACCTTCAAGGGATACACACGCTCACAATATGCACACCTTCCAGGGATACACACGCTCACACTATCCACACCTTCCAGGGATACACACGCTCACACTATCCACACCTTCCAGGGATACACACGCTCACAATATGCACACCTTCCAGGGATTCACACACTCACACTATGCACACCTTCCAGGGATTCACACACTCACACTGTGGACACCTTCCAGGGATACACACGCTCACAATATGCACACCTTCCAGGGATTCACACACTCACACTATGCACACCTTCCAGGGATTCACACACTCACACTATGCACACCTTCCAGGGATACACACACTCACACTATGCACACCTTCCAGGGATTCACACACTCACACTATGCACACCTTCCAGGGATTCTCACACTATGCACACCTTCCAGGGATTCACACACTCACACTATGCACACCTTCCAGGGATTCACACACTCACACTATGCACACCTTCCAGGGATTCACACACTCACACTATGCACACCTTCCAGGGATACACACACTCACACTACTGTATGTACACCTTCTCGGGATACACATCTACCAAAGTGGTAGATGCATTTCAGTGAGTCTATGGCCCACTGTTATTGAAAAAGGAAAAATGAAAGACTTTTCATCACACTATGCACACCTCCCCTGCAGTGTTAACCTTGTAGACGAAAATAATTTCATCATAATTTTCGTCAGCTGGATGTTTTCAGTGCCGAAAACTAAACGAAAATAAAGTTTCAATTTATGACGGAAATCAATTCCAACTTTCGTCAGTGAACAAAAACGGAATGGAAATGCGAGGGAGGGACGTTTACCCACCTGAACATCCTCTGAGCTCTGCCTGTCTGTTAAAGTATCAGCCCCTGACTAAGGATGAGCCCGGTGTTCGATTCGAACCCATGTTCGAATCGAGCACCGGGTGTTCGCTCGCTCGGCGAGCCCAGAACTATTGGGGCCGCTCGCATCAAATTCGTGTGATGCGCGCGGCCCCGCAACGCATTGCAGCCCGCGCAGTGCAATGCTGGCTGATGATTGGCCAAGCATGCACTGTGACCCCGCATGCTTGGCCAATCACAGCGCCGGCAGCGAGGAGAGCCATAATTGGCTACAGGCAGGATGCCTGTAGCCAATTATAGCTCAGGGGCTTTAGTACACGCCCCACGGTATAAGAGGCCGCCGCGCCGGCGGCCTCGCATATTATGTTTCAGTCAGTGTCAGCGTGTCAGTGTGCTGCTGACTGCTGACAACAATATGTGCTCTATTTCTGGGGATATGTGTGTGCATGCTGTTAGAACAGCATTGCAGTATCACATCTGGGGGGTGTCTATAGGTGGCCTGTGAAGGGGGCAGGTTTCCTGTGCTTAGAACTTTCCCTGCAAAAAAGTGTCATTTTTGCAGGAAAAAAGCTATTTAAAAATCACTCGCGGCTAATGAATTGATGGCTCCTGTAACACAGAGAACTGTCATTCATTAATAAAAAACAAAAAAAAAAAGCGTAGGGGTCCCCCCAAATTCAATAACCAGGCCCTTCAGGTCTGGGATGGATATTAAGGGGAACCCCAGCCAAAAAAAAAAAAAAAAATGGCGTAGGGTCCCCCTCAAAATCCATACCAGACCCTTGAGGTCTGGTATGGATTTTAAGGGGAACCCTAGCCAAAAAAAATGGCGTGGGGTCCCCCTCAAAATCCATACCAGACCCTTATCCGAGCACGCAACCTGGCAGGCCGCAGGAAAAGAGGGGGGGACGAGAGCGCCCCCCCCTCTCGCCTGAACCGTACCAGGCCACATGCCCTCAACATTGGGAGGATGCTTTGGGGGTCTAAGACCCCTAAAGCACCTTGTCCCCATGTTGATGAGGACAAGGGCCTCTTCCCCACAACCCTGGCCGGTGGTTGTGGGGGTCTGCGGGCGGGGGGCTTATCGGAATCTGGAAGCCCCCTTTAACAAGGGGACCCCCAGATCCCGCCCCCCCCCCCTGTGTGAAATGGTAAGGGGGTACAAAAGTACCCCTACCATTTCACCAAAAAAGTGGCAAAAATGGTAAAAATGACAGGAGACAGTCTTTGACAATTCCTTTATTAAAATCTTCTTTCTTCTTTCTTCATCCTTCGGTTTCTTCATCTTCTCCTTCCTTCATCTTCATCTTCTTCTTCCATTTTCTTCTTCCTCCGATCCGCTTCTTCTTGCGCTGGTCTTCTCGTCCTTCTCGTCCGGCATCTTCTTCCGTCGGCGTCGGTGTCTTCTTGGGCCGCTCCGCGCAATGGGAGGCTCCCGCTGTGTGAGGCTCCGCTCCGTCTGACAGGTCTTTTATAATGGAGGGCACCTGGTGACCCCGCCCCCTCTGACGCACAGGGACGTCAAGGGGAATTCCATGATGGCTTTCCCCATGACGTCAGAGGGGGGCGGGGTCACCAGGTGCCCTCCGTTTTAAAAGACCTGTCAGATGGAGCGGAGCCTCACACAGCGGGAGCCTCCCATTGCGCGGAGCGGCCCAAGAAGACACCGACACCGACGCCGACGCCGACGGAAGAAGATGCCGGACGAGAAGGACGAGAAGACCAGCGCAAGAAGAAGCGGATCGGAGGAAGAAGAAAATGGAAGAAGAAGATGGAAGAAGATGAAGGAAGGAGAAGATGAAGAAACCGAAGGATGAAGAAAGAAGAAAGAAGATTTTAATAAAGGAATTGTCAAAGACTGTCTCCTGTCATTTTTACCATTTTTGCCACTTTTTTGGTGAAATGGTAGGGGTACTTTTGTACCCCCTTACCATTTCACACAGGGGGGGGGGCGGGATCTGGGGGTCCCCTTGTTAAAGGGGGCTTCCAGATTCCGATAAGCCCCCCGCCCGCAGACCCCCACAACCACCGGCCACGGTTGTGGGGAAGAGGCCCTTGTCCTCATCAACATGGGGACAAGGTGCTTTAGGGGTCTTAGACCCCCAAAGCATCCTCCCAATGTTGAGGGCATGTGGCCTGGTACGGTTCAGGCGAGAGGGGGGGCCGCTCTCGTCCCCCCCTCTTTTCCTGCGGCCTGCCAGGTTGCGTGCTCGGATAAGGGTCTGGTATGGATTTTGAGGGGGACCCCACGCCATTTTTTTTGGCTAGGGTTCCCCTTAAAATCCATACCAGACCTCAAGGGTCTGGTATGGATTTTGAGGGGGACCCTACGCCATTTTTTTTTTTTTTTTTTTTGGCTGGGATCCCCCTTAATATCCATCCCAGACCTGAAGGGCCTGGTTATTGAATTTGGGGGGACCCCTACGCTTTTTTTTTTTTTTTCATTTTTTTTTTTTTTTTTTTTTATCAATGACTTTTTTTTATGAATGAGTTTCAATGAATCACTGTTCTCTGTGTTACGGGAGCCGTGAATTAACATTAGCCGCGAGTGATTTTAAATAGCTTTTTTACTTTCAAAAATGACACTTTGCGCAGAGACAGTTCTAAACACGGGAAACATGCGCCCCTTCACAGGCATACTATAGACACCCCCCAGGTACGAAATTTAAAGGAATATTACACTTTTATTGTTTCAATTTAAGCATTATTAAAATCACTGCTCCTGAAAAAACGGCCGTTTTTAAAAAAAATTTTTTGCATTGATACATGTCCCCTGGGGCAGGACCCAGGTCCCCAAACACTTTTTATGACATTAACATGCATATTAGCCTTTAAAATGAGCACTTTTAATTTCGAACGTTCGCATCCATTATAACTAATAGGGTTCTAAAGCTCGCACGGACTTTAGGTCCGTTCGCGGGTTCTGGTGCGAGCCGAACGGGGGGGGGGTGTTCGGCTCATCCCTACATGTCTCTGCCCTGTGCACTCCTCTCCCATTTACTTTCCCAATCCATATCTCTGCCCTGTGCACTCCTTCTCTCCCATTTACTTCCCCACTCCATGTCTCTGCTCTGTGCACTCCTTCTCTCCCATTTACTTCCCCACTCCATGTCTCTGCCCTGTGAACTCGTTCTCTCCCATTTACTTCCCCACCCCCCTACATGTCTCTGTCCTGTGCACTCCTTCTCTCCCATTTATTTCCCCATCCCCACTTACATGTCTCGGCCCTATGCACTCCTTCTCTCCCATTTATTTCCCCACTCCATGTCTCTGCCCTGTGCACTCCTTCTCTCCCATTTACTTCCCCATCCCCACTACGTCTCTGCCCTGTGTACTCCTCTCCCATTTACTTCCCCACCCTCACTACATGTCTCTGCCATGTGCACTCCTTTTCTCCTATTTACTTCTCCACCCCCACTACACGTCTCTGCCCTGTGCACTCCTTCTCTTCCATTTACTTCCCCACCCCATGTCTCTTCCCTGTGCACTCCTCTTTCATTTACTTCCCCACCCCCACTACACGTCTCGGCCCTGTGCACTCCTTCTCTCCCATTTACTTCCCCATCCCCACTACATGTCTCTGTCCTGTGCACTTCTTCTCTCCCATTTACTTCCCCACCCCCACTACATGTCTCTGTCCTGTGCACTCCTTCTCTCCCATTTACTTCTCCATCCCCACTTACATGTCTCGGCCCTGTGCACTCCTTCTCTCCCATTTTCTTCCCCCTCCATGTCTCTGCCCTGTGCACTCCTTCTTTCCCATTTACTTTCCCACTCCATGTCTCTGCCCTGTGCACTCCTTCTCTCCTATTTACTTCCCCACTCCATGTCTCTGCCTTGTGCACTCCTTCTCTCCCATTTACTTTCCCACTCCATGTCTCTGCCCTGTGCACTCCTTCTCTCCCATTTACTTCCCCACTCCATGTCTCTGCCCTGTGCACTCCTTCTCTCCCATTTACTTCCCCACTCCATGTCTCTGCCCTGTGAACTCCTCTCCCATTTACTTCCCCACCCTCACTACATGTCTCTGCCATGTGCACTCCTTCTCTCCTATTTACTTCTCCACCCCCACTACACGTCTCTGCCCTGTGCACTCCTTCTCTTCCATTTACTTCCCCACCCCATGTCTCTTCCCTGTGCACTACTCTTTCATTTACTTCCCCACCCCCACTACACGTCTCGGCCCTGTGCACTCCTTCTCTCCCATTTACTTCCCCACCCCCACTACATGTCTCTGTCCTGTGCACTCCTTCTCTCCCATTTACTTCTCCATCCCCACTTACATGTCTCGGCCCTGTGCACTCCTTCTCTCCCATTTTCTTCCCCCTCCATGTCTCTGCCCTGTGCACTCCTTCTCTCCCATTTACTTTCCCACTCCATGTCTCTGCCCTGTGCACTCCTTCTCTCCCATTTACTTCCCCACTCCATGTCTCTGCCTTGTGCACTCCTTCTCTCCCATTTACTTTCCCACTCCATGTCTCTGCCCTGTGCACTCCTTCTCTCCCATTTACTTTCCCACTCCATGTCTCTGCCCTGTGCACTCCTTCTCTCCCATTTACTTTCCCACTCCATATCTCTGCCCTGTGCACTCCTTCTCTCCCATTTACTTCCCCACTCCATGTCTCTGCCCTGTGCACTCCTTCTCTCCCATTTACTTCCCCACTCCATGTCTGCCCTGTGAACTCCTTCTCTCCCATTTACTTCCCCATCCCCACTTACATGTCTCGACCCTGTGCACTCCTTCTCTCCCATTTATTTCCCCACTCCATGTCTCTGCCCTGTGCACTCCTTCTCTCCCATTTACTTCCCCATCCCCACTACATCTTTCCTCTGTGCACTCCTCTCCCATTTACTTCCCCACCCTCACTACATGTCTCTGCCATGTGCACTCCTTCTCTCCTATTTACTTCTCCACCCCCACTACACGTCTCTGCCCTGTGCACTCCTTCTCTTCCATTTACTTCCCCACCCCAAATACATGTCTCTGACCTGTGCACTTCTTCTCTCCCATTTATTTCCACACCCCCACTACATGTCTCTGCCCTGTGCACTCCTTTTCTCCCATTTACTTCCCAACCCCATGTCTCTTCCCTGTGCACTCCTCTTTCATTTACTTCCCCACCCCCACTACATGTCTCTGCCCTGTGCACTCCTTCTCTCCCATTTACTTCCCCACCCCTACTACATATCTCTGCCCTGTGCACTCCTCTCCCATTTACTTCCCCACCCCACTACGTCTCTGCCCTGTGCACACCTCTCCAATTTACTTCCCCACCCCACTACATGTCTCTGCCCTGTGCACTCCTTCTCTCCCATTAACTTCCCCATCCCCACTACATGTCTCTGCCCAGTGCACTCCTTTTCTCCCACTTACTTCCCCACTCCCACTACATGTCTCTGCCCTGTGCACACCTTCTCTCCCATTTACTTCCACATCCCTACTACATGTCTCTGCCCTGTGCACACCTTCTCTCCCATTCACTTCCCCACCCCTACTACATGTCTCTGCCCAGTGCACTCCCTCTTTGCCATTTACTTCCCCACTACATGTCTCTGCCCAGTGCACTCCTTTTCTCCCACTTACTCCCCCACTCCCACTACATGTCTCTGCCCTCAGCACACCTTCTCTCCCATTTACTTCCACATCCCCACTACATGTCTCTGCCCTGTTCACTCCTCTCCCATTTACTTCCCCACCCCCACTATATGTCTCTGCCCTGTGCACTCCTTCTCTCCCATTTACTACCCCATCCCCACTACATGTTA
Organism: Lithobates sylvaticus; assembly: GCA_028564925.1. NCBI lineage: Eukaryota > Metazoa > Chordata > Amphibia > Anura > Ranidae > Lithobates > Lithobates sylvaticus. The sequence goes on along the minus strand of CM053030.1, from coordinate 129,513,162 downwards.
TTAGATTTTTACTCCAGAAGTACATAATGATTTTGGCAATTCTAGAGAAATAATGCATTACAATTTAACTAAACCCTCTAGATTTGAATCTACTAAAATACGACTAAAACTAAAATGTAATTTTAGTCAAAAGCCTATGACTAAAACGAAATAGAAATTTGACGTCAAAGATAACACTGCTCGGATTGAGGGATACATAATAGTATGCACTGGCGATGGGTTTGTGACATGTATGTAATTATCTGCCATAAGTAAATGCTCCTATTGTATGTTCTTGAGGGAAGGAGGCCTTAGTATTAAATGTTTTGAAATGTAATCTTCATTGAGCAGGGGTGTGGAAGGAGGAGGAGGAGTCAATGCTGAAGAGTTGTAAATCGTGTTGCCCTTGTTTTTGTCTGTTTGTGTGGTCCTTTGGGTCATGTATGTACCTGTTATGTTCAAAAAGCAATTAATAAAACTTTAAAAAAAAAAAAAAGCTAAAACTGCTCCCCTGTACATGCACACAAAGTGTACACCCCCTGTACACAAACACAAAAAATTCCCAGCACACTTACCAGCTACCTTGCTAACAAACCAAATTGACCCTGTCTAACAATTCACATTATAAACAAAGGGTTTAGTTGCAAACATATTTGGAAGCCGCAGTGCCTGCATCAAGGCTCCTCTGTTTACTGCGGTTCTAACTATATTTTTGAGTCCCCAAGTTGGAACATATACAGCAGTGGAAAAATTAAGAACAGGTTTGTCTGGAGGGAGCCCACTTCTCCTTAACCCCTTTCCCACCCGCGCTATAGCAGAATGACGGCTACAGTGTGGGCTTACTTTGCTGGGAGGGTGTCTATTGATGTCTTCCCGTGATCGTGCTTCCCGTACACCCCCTGTGGCATGCGGGCGGCGCACTCTGTGATTGCCGAGTCCTTCGGACTCAGCTGATCACAGATCGGGTTAAAGGAAAAATCACAGCAGCCCATGTGATCAGCTGTGTCCAATGACAGCTGATCACGGATGACAAAACAAGCTGGTTATCGGCTTTTCTTTTGTTACGCTGTCAGCATTAGGAGGTAAGAAGAGACCCGATAACCGTCTTTTGTTAAAAGGAACATCTACACTGATAATCAGGACACTGATTATCAATGTCCTGATTATCAGTGCAGTCCCAACAGTGCTGCCAATCAGTGGCCATCAGTGCCACCTATCAGTGCAGTCTCTTTAGGGCCCACCAGTGCTGCTTCATCAGTGCCGCCTACCAGTACCCATCAGTACCACCTATCAGTACCACCTATCAGAGACCATCAGTGCCACCTATCAGTACCACCTATCAGAGACCATCAGTGCCACCTATCAATGCCACCCATCGGTGAAGACTGATCAGTGCTTCTTGATCAGTTCCCACCAGTGCTGCTTCATCAGTGCTTCCTATCATTGCCCATCAGTGCCTCCTACCAGTACTCATCAGTGCCACCTATCAGTAGCACCTATTAGAGCCCATCAATGATGCAGCCTCATCAGTGCCCACCAGTGCCCATCAGTTTAGCCTATCAGTGCCCATTAATGCAACTTTATCAGCACACATTTGAGAAGGAAAAAAATGACCTGTTTGCAAAATGTTATTAACAAACTATAAAAAATATATATATTTTTTCCAAATTTTTGGTCTTTTTTTGTTTGCTTAGCAAACAATAAAAAACCCAGTGGTGATTAAATACCACTAAAAGAAAGCTCTATTTGTGTGATAAAAATGATTAAAATGTCATATGGGCGAGAATTGTTATTGTTAATACGAAAGTTGTACTTTACTTTGTACCTTGTGAAAAAACTAATAAAAATTATTGCAAACTAAAATGTCATATGGGTGCAGTGCTGCTACATTCAAATTGTGACAGCGCTGAAAGCTGAAAATTGGCCTGGGCAGTAAGGGGGTGAAAGTGCTCAGTAAGCAAGTGGTTAAAGGCACAGAGACACATTGGACACCCAGCAATGGCACACTGCCAGCTGGAAACATCCAATGTGTTCCCTCACCAAATGGCGGGGACAAGCTATACAAAGAGATGACAACCATCCCAATTTATAACTAGCCTTTGCAGTACACAGAAGGAGCCTTGGTGTGGGCACTGCAGCTTCCACATACAGTATATTCCAAAGGTGTGCAACAAAACCCTCTGTTATTAATGTGAATTGTTTGACAGGGACAGTTTGTTTCTATTGCAGGCTGGCTGGTAAGTGTGCTGGGAAATTTTTGTTTGTGCTGTGCATTGCCCTTCTATGTGCACCTTACTGCAAAGGCTAGTTATAAATTGGGGTGGCTGCCATCCTTTTGTATGGGGGTGTACACTGTGTTTGTGTATTTATGGGGGGTGTGTACACAGTGTACACCCCCATACACACAGTGTACACCCCCCATAAATACACACACACAGTGTACACCCCCATACACACAGTGTACACCCCCCCATAAATACACACACACAGTGTACACCCCCATACACACAGTGTACACCCCCCCATAAATACACACACACAGTGTACACCCCCATACACACAGTGTACACCCCCCCCCCCCCACCCATACACACACACACAGTGTACACCCCCACAAACACACAGTGTACACCCCCCCTACACACACACACACACACAGTGTACACCCCCCCATAAATACACACACACAGTGTACACCCCCCCATAAATACACACACACAGTGTACACCCCCCCATAAATACACACACACAGTGTACACCCCCATACACACAGTATACACCCCCCCCCCCCATACACACACACACAGTGTACACCCCCACAAACACACAGTGTACCCTCCTCCCCTACACACACACACACACAGTGTACACCCTCCCTTACATACACACACAGTGTACACCCCCCATACATACACACACACACACACACACACACACACACAGTGTAACCCCCCCCCCCCATACATACACACACACACACAGTGTACACCCCCCTGTACACACACACAGTGTACACCCCCCCATATATACACACACAGTGTACACCCCCCCCATACATACACACACAGTGTACACCCCCCATACATACACACACACAGTGTACACTCCCCCATACATACACACAGTGTACATAGGGTTGCCACCTGTTCGGGATTCACCCGGACTGTTCGGATTTGGAATCATGCGTCCGGGTTTCAGACTGTCTGAGACCCGGACACATTATTCAGACCAGACTATGGCTTCCCAGCAGGGTTGCTGGCTGCAGTTGTGTAAGCTGAGAGTGACTGTTACACTGTCTTTCACACTGCCAAAAGCCAGCACTAACAATCCCCCTACCCCAAACACACACACAGATGTGAGTGGAGAGAGGGCTCGATCTGCAACACTTTCTCCCACCCCCCTACCCCTCTGTGTCTGCCCACACTCCAATCCCCAGTGCTGTGCCTCAGAAAAGGAAAGTGGAGACAGGAAATTTGAATCCCAGCAGCCTCAGATACATCTGGATGAGAGGTGCTGACTGCCAAGAGGTGAGTGAGCTCACCATCCAGCCCTGACTGAAGTCTTCCCCCTCCCCAATCTCTCTCCTGCCTCTAAGTGAGTACACTAAGATAAATCAGGGTTCTCAGAGTACTCATTACATCAAAGCTCCCCTTTACACCAGAGGTCACAGTGTTCCCCCTTACATCCGAGTCCTCTCTGTACACCAGAGCATCCCTTATGTTAGAGTGCCCAGAGTTCTACCTTACATCAGAGTCTGCAGAGTCCCCCCTTACAGTGAAAGGGAACTCTGCGAGCTAAGATGTAAAAGGGGAACTCTGTGGACTCTGATGTAAAGGGGGAACTCTGTGGACTCTGTTGTAAAGGGGGAACTCTGTGGACTCTTTTGTTAAGGGGGAACTCTGTGGACTCTGATGTAAAGGGTGAACTCTGATGTAAAGGGTGAACTCTGTGGACTCTGATGTAAAGGGTGAACTCTGTGGACTCTGATGTAAAGGGGGGGACTCTGTGGACTCTGATGTAAAGGGGGAATTCTGTGGACTCTGATGTAAAGAGGGGAACTCTGTGGAATTTGATGTAAAGAGGGGAGTCTGTGGACCCCTATGTAAAGGGGGAACTCTGTTGACTCTGATGTAAAGGGGGAACTCTGTGGATTCTGATGTAAAGGGGGACTCTTGTGATTAACGTCATATGATTAGAAATGTTTTTTAATAGCAACATCTATGCATAGTTTATCTATGCATACTATGAAAATAAATTGCTGTGCAACGCTAAAGTGTTCAGGTTTGACTTGAAGAAATGGTGGCATCCCTAAGTGTACACTCTCTCCCCCATACATACACACACAGTGTACACCCCCTCCATACATACGCACACAGTGTACACCCCCATACACACACAGTGTGCACCCCCCATACATACACACAGTGTACACCCCCATATACATATATTTGAGGGAGCTACAAGCATTTAGGAAGATGTTCTGTTACGTAATGCAAAAGGACATTATTGAGGAGGCCATGATGGTATCTGCCAGTGTGGGCCTCATAGCAGATGCTGATGTCATCAGCAAGCCCCCTGTCTGGGGCCCCCTGCCATAATGTGTTTATTGTAAGTAGGTCTGCTCTTCTCTGAAGGAGTTCTGTGTTTATACTTATAACAATGTTTATTGTGTCTTCTGAGCTAAAAGACGGCAAGTCTGACCTGAAAAGTCAGACCTCTGAGTAACCTAGGCTGGTTAAATGATTAGTTAATTAGCTCATGTTAATTTATGTTTCTGGTTACAGTTTGTATTGTTAGGGTAATATGAGCAGAAGGGGGGAACCTCCTTCTCAAGTGTATAAAAGCCTGTATTCGTGTTGCGCCAAACGAGTCCTGCCTAGTTCTTGGTTGTAATATGCGGCTATAATATCCAATATCTATATTCAGACTGGAGGAAGTGGTATATGACGGTAGCACTCAAGAGGAGTGTGGGACGTTCCATTACAGTGTACACCCCCCATACAGTGTACACCCCCCCCCTGTACACACACAGTGTACACCCCCATACAGTGTACACCCCCCCCCTGTACACACACAGTGTACACCCCCATACAGTGTACACCCCCCCCCCTGTACACACACAGTGTACACCCCCATACATATATATACACAGTATACAACCACCATACATATACACACACACAGTGTACACCCCCCATACATACAGTGTACACCCCCCATACACACAGTGTACACCCCCCCCCATACACACGCAGTGTACACCCCCCATACACACACACAGTGTACACCCCCATACATACACACAGTGTACACCCCCCATACACACACAGTGTACACCCCTCATACACACACAGTGAACCCCCCATACATACACACAGTGTACACCTCACAATACACACACAGTGTACACACCCCATATATACACACAGTGTAACCCCCCCCCCCATACAAACACACAGTGTACACCCCCCCCCATACACACTGTGTACACCCCTCATACATACACAGTGTACACCACCCTCCCATACACCCACAGTGTACACCCCCCCATACACACACACAGTGTACGCCCCCCCCCATACACACACAGTGTACACCACCCTCCATACACACACACACACACACACAGTGTACACCCCCCCCCCCATACACACACACACACACACACACACACCCCCCCCCCACCCATACACATACACACACACACACAGTGTACACCCCCCCCCCAATACACACACACAGTGTACACCCCCCCCAATACACACACACAGCGTACACCACACTCCCATACACACACACACACACAGTGTACACCCTAATATATACACACACACACACAGTGTACACCCCCCCCATACACACACACACACACACACAGTGTACACCCCCAAATACATACACAGTGTACACCCCCCAATACATACACAGTGTACACCCCCCAATACATACACAGTGTACACCCCCCCAATACATACACAGTGTACACCCCCATACATACACAGTGTACCCCCCCCATACATACACAGTGTACACCCCCCCCAATACATACACAGTGTACACCCCCCCCCAATACATACACAGTGTACACCCCCCCCCCAATAGTCCAATACATACACAGTGTACACCCCCCCCCCCAATACATACACAGTGTACACCCCCCAATACATACACAGTGTACACCCCCCCCCCAATACATACACAGTGTACCCCCCCCCCCCATACATACACAGTGTACCCCCCCCCCCCCATACATGCACAGTGTACCCCCCCCCATACATACACAGTGTACCCCCCCATACATACACAGTGTACACCCCCCCCCAATACATACACAGTGTACACCCCCCCAATACATACACAGTGTACACCCCCATACATACACAGTGTACACCCCCCCCCCCATACATACATAGTGTACACCCCCCCCCCCATACATACACAGTGTACACCCCCCCCCCATACATACACAGTGTACCCCCCCCCATACATACACAGTGTACACCCCCATACATACACAGTGTACACCCCCCCCCAATACATACACAGTGTACACCCCCCATACATACACAGTGTACACCCCCCCCCCATACATACATAGTGTACACCCCCCCCCCCATACATACACAGTGTACACCCCCCCCCCCCATACATACACAGTGTACACCCCCCCCCCCCATACATACATAGTGTACACCCCCCCCCATACATACACAGTGTACACCCCCCCCCCCCCATACATACACAGTGTACACCCCCCCAGTAGACAGTGAGTGCTCGGTGTTGTGTACTCTCAGGGGATGTAGCGGTGATGAGCTCTGGCACTCCTCCCCGTCTCTCCCCGGCACTCTCCTCCATCCTCCCCCATGTAGAGCGGACTCTCGGCTCTCCGCTCAGTGCTATGATCGCGGACTGATCCCCGGACCCCAATAACAAGGACAACCATCATCATCGTGCAGGAGAAGCCTGAGACGCATGCGCATGGATGATGAGCAACCAGCCCTGGGTGAGCAGCCCAGCTTCAACGGATGTGATCCAGGCAAGGACCGTCCGCTGTCTCCCGGCATTGATGGTGACATTGTGAGTATTCCTGGGATCGGGGATCCTTGTCCTCCCCTGATAGGGGGGTCAGTGCCAGGATCACCACTGCTTGTATCCCCACCATCCCCCTATCTACCTACCCAGCACTGCCACACACACGGATCCATTTTTATAGCCCATGTAGAGGATATATATATATATATATATATATATATATATATATATATATACATACAGTGTATGATCCCTGCACTGCACACCTCTCAGCATGGTCTGCCTGGGGTCCTCTATAGCTGGCTCTTCTATGGAGCTGATCATTGTGTGCTGTGATTTCTTATCTGTGTGTTCTGTGTGCTGGGATCTGTCATCCCTGAGTCCTCCAATGTAATGATCATCAGAACCTTGTACAAGCATCCAGATCAGAGAGCCATCCTCATCCTCCTAGATACCTCCATATACCATCATATACCACTATATACCTCCATATGCCATCATATACCTCCATATACCATCATATACCACCATGTACCCCCATATACCTCCATATACCACCATATACCTCCATATACCACCATATACCACCATATACCCCCATATACCCCCATATACCTCCATATACCACCATATACCTTCATATACCACCATATACCTCCATATACCCCCATATACCTCCATATGCCTCCATATGCCACCATATACCTCCATATACCACCATATACCACCATATACCCCCATATACCCCCATATACCTCCATATACCACCATATACCACCATATACCACCATATACCTCCATATACCTCCATATACCTTCATATACCCCCATATACCTCCATATGCCTCCATATGCCTCCATATACCTCCATATACCTCCTTATACCACCATATACCTCCATATACCACCATATACCTTCATATACCACCATATACCACCATATACCTCCATATACCACCATATACCTCCATATACTACCATATAACCCCATATACCACCATATACCACCATATACCCCCATATACCTCCATATACCTCCATATACCCCCACATACCCCCATATACCTCCATATACCACCATATACCTCCATATACCACCATATACCTCCATATACCACCATATACCATCATATACCACCATTTACCTCCATATACTACCATTTACCTCCATATACCTCCATATACTACCATTTACCTCCATATACCTCCATATACTACCATATACCTCCATATACTACCATATACCTCCATATACCTCCATATGCCACAATATACCTCCATATACCTCTATACACCTCCATACACATCTATATACCTCCGTATACCTCCATACACATATATACACCTCCATACACCCCCATATACCTCCATTCACCTCCATACACTTCCATACACCTCCATATACCACCATATACCTCCATATACCCCCATATACCTCCATATACCCCCATACACCTCCATATACCCCCATATACCTCCATTCACCTCCATACACTTCCATACACCTCCATACATACATTACCTGTCCAATACACAGCCCTCCATATACCACCCAGCACTGCCCTCTCCCCTCTCCAATGCATGACACTAATAACAGGTATCCAACCTGTGCCCTGCCTGCCATTGCTGCTGGGTTACCCAGTGCCAGCTCCTGACCAGGTACAATGTTGGCTTATGGTGGCACCAGATCTGTATGCCTGTGCTGTACATGTGTAGATCACAAGCTGGCACCAATGCCCAGCAGCTCATTGACATAGATTGATGCCCGGTTATTTATAACTTGACTGTGAGTCAGATTTAGACACTGCAGCATGGCACAGAGTTAACCCCTTGTGTTAGGGAAGGTGAAGGGGCTTTGAAACGCACTGCGGTTGAAGCCTCGCTGTGAAGCTGGAGCTTTACTGTTGAATAAACAGCTGGATTGCAGCAATGCAAACAATAATAATAATAAAAAAAAATAAAACATTTTTCTATCAACAAATAATGATTGAGGAATATATTTTGGAACCTATGCAAGATGAAATATGTGATGGAATGCTCCGCAGACTGAATGTACATATATAAACGTTATTTTATATATATATATATATATATATATATATATATATATATATATATATATATATATATATATATATATATACATGTATACATTTATCTATGTGCTGCATTTAGATCTGCTATTCCATTCATTCTTGGTTGTGTAATCTAGGTTCTGTTTAAATGAAGCTTACATCAAAGAGCAGTTTGATCTCTCCAGTGTATTGTGTTTATGTGGATGGAGAATGGAGGTCTGTATCGCTGGGCAGCTGCTGATTGCCTCAGTCACTTAATAATCCCAATGGAGACCCCGGTGACATGTAGTAAGAAGGGGCAGAGAGAGAGAGCGAGATCCAATCCTCATCCTCACTTACTGTACATCTATCTATCTATCTATCTATCTGTCTGTCTGTCTGTCTATCTATCTATCTATCTATCTATCTATCTATCTATCTATCTATCTATCTATCTATCTATCTATCTATCTATCTTTCTAGCGCTCTATTTTTCTTTATATCTCTATCTACATCTACCTATTTCTCTAAGCCACCCATGAGTCCCAATGACTTCTTGTACTATTAGATTTTGACATTTAATACATCTTTTGGCTGTTTTGGTTGTTAAGTGATTTTTATTTTTTTTGTTATATAATCAATGTATACTATATAGTAGGGTTCTCCAAACTTTCTAAGCAAAGGTCCAGTTTACTGCCCTTCAGACTTTAGGGGGCCCGGACTGTAGCCAGTAGGAATAGAAAAAGTTCCGGCAGGGCCGGTACGGTGGGGGGGTGGCGGAAGGGGCAGATGCCCTGGGCGGCACCATTTACTGGAGGAAGGGGGGCACCGGAGAAGTGTGCAGTGTGCTGCACACACCGGCCACGCTGCATAAATAGCCTTAAACATGTGCCGAGTGCGCTCCTGCACCCGACACAAGCCTAAGGCCAGCCCCGTCCCGTCTGCCCTTCACTTCCCTGTCATGATTTAGGTGATATTCACTTTGCATTCAGCCGCTGACGTCAGTGGTGCATACGCTTTGAATGCCCAGCTGAAGGTCCGGCAGACGCTGCCAGACCTTGCTTGGAAGAAGACTGCCGCTTGCATTCGCGCGATGATGTCATTGCGGCTCCGGCCACTCACACCGCCGGAGCCCGGAAGAGACATCGAGGGCAAAATGTCAGCTCCCTCGGCGGTGACCGGGCTGCGATAAGGGGGCTTCGATCTAAGGTATTTAATAATGAGTTAGTATGCGGTGCATACTACCCTGTTTCCCCGAAAATAAGACCTAGCGTGATTGTCGGTGATGGCTGCAATATAAGCCCTACCCCCCAAATAAGCCCTACCCTGTTTCCCCAAAATAAGCCCTACCCTGAAAATAAGACCTACAAGGACTTTAACTAGGGCTTATTTGGAGGGTAGGGCATATATTGCAGCCATCACTGACAATCACGCTAGGTCTTATATTCGGGGAAACAGGGTAGCTCATTATGCCTTTGCCTTACAGGGTTTATTTTTTAGATGTGCGGGTATTCAACCGCTTTAATAGAAGTGAATGCAAGCTACTCTGAAGTCGCCCCCAAGTAGTGCAGGAACTTTTTTCTAAGTCAGTCGCTCTGATTAGAACGGTTGCATTGCACTGAATGGAGTTCGACTTGTCGGTTGACTAAGACGCCTGACAAGTTGCCCTAGTGTGAACCATGCCTAAGTCGCTGATCGCCGTCAATACTAGTATACTAGTAGTACTAGTATAAAAAAAAATGACACTGACTCTCTTTACATGGAGGGGGGGGGAGGAGGCGCAGTTTTCCATCTTCACCCTGACCTTGTCCCGGCACTGAGCCCCGGCATCAGTGTCCCATCATTGGTTTTAATGGGAGGAATAGTGGCCCATTTTTATTATCAAGAAGAATAGCGTCCCATTGATGGTGTCAGTAGGGCGAATGGTTCTCCATCATTGGTGTCAGTTGGTGGAATAGTGTCCCAAGGGCCATATAAAGGCAGGCAAAGGGCCACATCCATCCCCCAGACCACAGTTTGGAGGCCACTACTATATAGAGTATACTGTATGGAGGCCATGATATTGGACTTGACAAGATAAATGTTTGATGGGTCCTTCAAAATTCATAATGGAATTTATAATAAATAATAATGGGTCTGAGCGGCCTGAAGGTTGTGGCTTTTGTGCCCTGGATACCGTAATTCCATTGTATGGCAGCTCATCTGAATAATGATCAATACGTTTATGTTTTAGTAGATGGATGGAACTATACAGACGATAACATGTTATGTGATACACACCTCTATACTGTGTCCCAGTCACATTAAAATGTTATATAGATTTAAAAGGCATTGGGATTGATTTACTAAAACCTCAGAGTGCAAAATGTGGTGCAGCTCTGCATAGAAACCAATCAGCTTCCAGTTTTTTTTTTTTCTGTTAAAGCTTAATTGAACAAGCTGAAGTTAGAAGCTGATTGGCTACCATGCACAGCTGATTCACATTTTGCACTCTCCAGTTTTAGTAAATCAACCCCATAGTCTTTTTTTAGGTTTCATTATGCTAGCCTACATAGGGGCCTTATTTACTATGGTTTATTAGTTGATCAGTTGATGATAGTTGGTTGACCAGGCTGATGATCTCAGATGATGTAGTAGGGACCCCTAGATCTGATTTACTAAAAGTGGCACAATTCACATGTGTGGGTTGAAGAAATGCATGAGCATACCTGGCATGAGACGAAGGGGTTGATTTACTAAAACTGGAGAGTACAAAATCTGGTGCAGCTGTGCTGGTAGCCAATCAGCTTTTACCTTCAGCTTCTTTCATTAAGCTTTGACAATAAAACCTGGAAGCTGATTGGTTTTTATGCAGAGCTGCATCCGATTTTGCACTCTCCAGCTTTAGTAAACCAACCCCACTGATTATACAAATTCATAAGTCAAGTGTACATCCCCGTGGCCATGACAGCCTGTTCTTCCTGCCACACATTTTACAACTCTTAACTTTAAAGGTGAACCTAATTTTCGCAGTATTCTAAATTATTTGGAAGTAGAATTGTATCATTTTAATAGACTGAAAAAAATAAATACCGGTACCCTGTATTTATAAAAAATAAAATAAAAAACACATATTTAAATTTGAATTTGATCTAAAGTAACTATGCCTAAAAAAAATATTTTAATAGTTCTTCATGGTGCTAAAAATATTATATATTTAAAAATATATCAAATATCATAATAATAATATATCAATATATGTCAGTGTGATCAGTAAAGAAAAGATTTCATTTATATGTCATGCATATTTTCCCTTTAATTGTAGTGTAAAATGATGAAAATATATATTAGGTGGTGAACTCGACATTTGTTATTTATGATGCTCTTTCTGCCTGTGTGTTTGAATACACTCCCGGATAGGCTGGCGGCCAACGAACTTGGCCGTGTTCCCACACTACGGCCACTGTGCATGTCCCCAGCCTTGCTCTGTAATGCACAAGTGCATGCTCCCGGGGCTTGCTTTCTGCCCATAGTTGGCAGGCGGTTCAGCAGGGAGGTTGGCAGGCAGCCTTAATAAATCCATGGAAAAGTTTTCTGTTGTCCTGTATGAATAGTGGCAAACAGTTCTGAATATACAAGCATTCACACACAGTATGAAAATCTGTGCGCCATTGAAGTTATTGGAGTGGCCAGCAAATATTGAAATTGATTAAATATAAAAAGGTTTGAAAAGTGTTCCGTTATTTGTTCATGTGCCCTTTGTTATAATTTTTATCATTCATTTTGTGAATTAGTGTTTTATTTTGCTAATTGCAACTTTTCCTGTTTACTTAAGCAGTTTTCAACATATTCCTATGTGTTGGAAAGTAATCAATCTCAACTATTGTTTATTAAATATGTGTTACTGATATACACAAATCGCAGTCATGTCTACTAAGACTTGGTCCACACCTGTGCAGGTGGTTCCCGCTGCAAGTCCGCACGTATTCCTGCAGCCGCAACCACCCGCACAGAAAAATGTAGGAGATGTGTGTGGGTGCCTTTAATCCTTATGGCGTGCCGCATGCACTGGAAATCGCTCCCGTACTGGGAACCGCACTGCGTTTCCAGAAATGGTGCAGGGGCCTTTTCCCTGCGTTTCAGAAGGCGTGACAGCCCATTCAAAACAAGGCTCACAGAGCAGCATCAATATGAACCTAGCCTAAGCATTGCTTTTGAAACAAAGTCAAGAAGAAGTCTAGAGAAGCCGTATTTATCTGCGTATAACACGCACTTTCCCCCCCATTAAAATCGGGGGAAATCGTGTGTGCGTGTTATACATCGATATAGGCTGCCTCCGAGGGGAAGGAGGGAACGAGCGCCGCCAAAACACAGAACAGCAATCTCCTGTGTACTCGGCTATGCTCGCAGCCACGCCCAGTCCCGCCCCCTGGGCGGCTGCTAGCGTTAATGTCCCAGCATTGGACCAATGTATGTCCATCATAGGAGCCGTGACTGCAAGCCGAGCCGAGTACACAGGAGATCCGGCTCTGTCTACCCCGGTATAGATAAGGCTGCAGATGGGCATGGATCAGCCTGCAATTATGGACAAGGCTGCAGATGGGCACTGATTAGGCTGCAATGATGGGCAAGGCTGCAGATGGGCACTGTTCAGGTTGCAATGATGGGCAAGGCTGCAGATGGGCACTAATCAGGCTGCAATTATGGGCAAGGCTGTAGCTGGGCACTGATTAGGCTGTAAGGAGGAGCAAGGCTGCAGATGGGCAATAATTAGGCTGCAATGATGGGCAGGCTGCAGATGAGCACTGATTAGGCTGCAATGATGGGCAAGGCTGCAGATGGGCACTGTTCAGGTTGCAATGATGGGCAAGGCTGCAGATGGGCACTGATCAGGCTGCAATTATGGGCAAGCCTGTAGCTGGGCACTGATTAGGCTGTAATGATGAGCAAGGCTGCAGATGGGCACTGATTAGGCTGCAATGATGTGCAAGGCTGCAGATGGGCACTGATTAGGCTGCAATGATGGGCAAGGCTGCAGATGGGCACTGTTCAGGTTGCAATGATGGGCAAGGCTGCAGATGGGAACTGCTCAGGCTGCAATTATTGGCAAGGCTATAGATGGGCACTGATTAGGCTGCAATGATGGGCAAGGCTGCAGATGGTCACTGATTAGGCTGCAATGATCGGCAATGGCAAGGCTGCAGATGGTCACTGATTAGGCTGCAATGATGGGCAGTGGCAAGGCTGCAGATTGGCACTGACCTTTATTTTGCTTCAAAATTCTTTATTTAAATTTTTTTTTTTTTTATTAAAACGTCCCTCTTAAAATTAAGGTGCGTGTTATACACCTGTGCAGGACCCGGAAAGCCTGCAGCTATGACTATAGTAGCACCAACTACTACAGTGATTGTCAGCTTCCCCAGCAGTACCTTAGGTATCAGATATGCATAAGCACCTTGTGCCAAGCTGTACCAATGTAACTTTGCATAAAAGATCATACCTGGAGTTCAGGTTCTGTTTTTTGTTTTTTAAGCTTTTCAAGTATTTGGAAGATTGTGCAGTTGATTTACTAAAGAAGTAGCGACTGTTCACTAAAGGAAAGATTTACTGAAACTGATGGACACAAAACCTGCTGTGCATAGTAACCAATCAGCTTCTAGGTTTTGTTGTCAAACCCTTTGGTTGTAAACCCTTACATAGAGCCAGTGAAGTTACTGGCATCAGGCAATTTGGAGGCCATGCCCCTTGCTTGTGACATCACCACCCGGGGCATGATGGGGTGATGGCGTCACAAGGGGCATAGCCTCTAAATTACATCATTGGGTTGCTCCGCCCCATGCCAATACAAGTCATTGCACACGGCAGACCCAGCATTACACCAGGAAATCGTGTTGAGTCAACATCGGAAGAAGAACAGAGGGAAAAGACGCAGCAAAAGAGTGAGAAGACCCAGCAAAAGAGATAGAAGACAGCGGAGAGAGGAAACCCGGGAGAAGAGGGAGAAGACAGCGTGGAGAAGGAGAATAACCGGCAGAGGGGGAAGAGCTGGAGAGGGGGGAAGAATTCGCAAGAGACGAAATCCAGACTCCTGCACTAAATACGCTATACACCCCAGATCCCTGCCTTATGTACCTTACTTAATCCAGACCTCTGCACTATGTACGTTACCTAACCTATACCCCTGCACTATGTACATTACCCACGCTAGACTCCTATACTTAATATGCTACCCAATCCAGACTCCTGCACTATGTACATTATCCATCCCAGCTGCACTATGTACATTACCCAACCCGGACCCCTGCATTATGTATGTTAACCAACGCAGACCTCTGCACTATGTACATTAGAAATCCCAGCTGTACTGTGTACTAGAGGGGGAAAGTGTCGAGTGTCGGCGCCACAATACAAAAAAACAATTAGTTGATTATATACCAATGCTGCACCTAAAATTTGTGAAAAACGAATAACAATGCAAATATATATATATAAAGGGCGCAAAGGAAACAATACAAAAATCAAATATCAAATTAATAATATACACTGCGTATCTGCTTAATAAAGTGCACAATAAAATAAACAATCAGAAATGTCCATAATAATCATATGTGAACAAATCTTCTTGTGTATGCTCCAACACCGTGAAAAATAAAATGCACATGTGCTTCAGTAAACTTGCTTAAAGCAGAGCTCCACCCTAAAGTGTAACTTCCGCTTATCGGATTCCTCCCCCCCTCCGGTGCCACAATTGGCACCTTTCAGGGGGGAGGGGGGTGCAGATACCTGTATACAGGTATCTGCACCCACTTCCGTGACTCATTATCCGGAGCTGCCCCGCCCCTTATCCAGAGATGCCCCGTTGTGTCTTGGGAAACACAGTTCCCAGGACACAGCAGGGGTCAATAGAGGCGCGCAGCGCGACTCGCGTATGCGCAGTAGGGAACCGGTAAGTGAAGATGTTGCGTCTTCACTTCCTGATTCCCTGACAGAGGATGGCGGCGGGGCAGCGAGAGACAAGCGGTCTCTCGTCACATTCTGCCTACACCGCTGGAACCTGGAACAGGTAAGTGTCCATTTATTAAAAAGTCAGCAGCTGCAGTATTTGTAGCTGCTGACTTTTAATATTTTTTGTGCGGGTGCAGCTCCGCTTTAAAGTGCTTCACCCGAAGTGATAACAAAATGCGCTCACCAGATCGCCTCGGCCACAAAGTGACCTCAAAGCATGAATAATAGGAAGGACTCCTTGGTTCAATGCTGAAGCTCCTTTACGTGGCCCATTCCAATCAACCAATCATATATGAAGGAAGCTGGATCCCAATCCACTTTGTAGGTGTCTTCACCTTATAACATCTCTCCACTGCATATATCAACTTGCATCAAGTAGG
>CM053030.1:129482598-129496246 GCA_028564925.1 Lithobates sylvaticus | reverse complement strand
CCTCCTTGCAAAACTGCTCCAGCTCCTTAAAGTTGGATGGTTTGCGCTTGTTAACAGTAAACTTTAAGTCTGACCACATATTTTCTATTGGATTGAGGTCTGGGCTTTGATTAGGCCATTCCAACACATTTACATGTTTCCCCTTAAACCACTCAAGTTTTGCTTTAGCAGCGCGCTTGGGGTCATTGTCCTGCTGGAAGGTGAACCTCTGTCCTAGCCTCATCACACACAGTGGTACAGGTTTTGCACAAGAATATCCCTGTATTTAGCACCATCCATCTTTCCCTCAACTCTGATCAGTTTCCCAGTCCCAACTGCTGAAAAACGGAATGGTATTCTTTGGGTGATGTGATGTGTTGGGTTTGCGCAAGACATAGCGTTTTTTTTGATGGCCAAAAAGTAAAATTTTAGTCTCATCAGACCAGAGCACCTTCCTCCATACATTTTGTGAGTCTCCCACATGCCTTTTCGCAAACTCAAAACGTGCCATTTTGTTTTTTGCTGAAAGTAATGGCTTTCTTCTGGCCACTCTGCCATAAAGCCCAACTCTATGGAGTGTATGGCTTATTGTCGTCCTATGTACAGATACTCCAGTCTCTGCTGTGGAACTCTGCAGCTCCTCCAGGGTTACTTTAGGTCTCTTTGCTGCCTCTCTGTTTAATGCCCTTCTTGCCCGGTCCATGAGTTTTGATGTGCGGCCATCTCTTGGCAGGTTTGCTGGTGTGCCATGTGCTTTCCATTTGGTTATGATAGATTTGATGGTGCTCCTAGGGATCATGAAAGATTTGGATATTTTTTTATAACCTAACCCTGACTTGTACTTCTCAACAACATTGTCCCTTACGTGTTTGGAGAGTTCCTTGCTCTTCATGGCAGTGTTTGGTTAGTGGTGCCTCTGGCTTAGGTGTTGCAGCTTCTGGGGCCTTTGTGGTGTGTATATGTAATGAGAGATCATGTGACACCTTAATTGCACACAGGTGGACATCATTTCACTAATTCTGTGACTTCTGAAGGTAATTGGTTGCACCAGAGCTTTTTATGGACTTCATAACAAAGGGGGTGAATACATACGCACATGCCAATTATCATTTTTTTATTTCTGAAAAATAGTTTTATGTATATATATTTCTAAATTTAACTTCACCAACTTAGACTATTGTGTTCTGATCCATCACATATAATTCAGATTAAGAAAACATTGAACTAAAGGCTGTAATGTAACAAAATAGGTAAAATGCCAAGGGGGTGAATACTTTTGCAAGGCACTGTATGGGGGATTTGCCATTTAATATATGCTAATGCCCCATGTGCTTACACATGATGGTATGGCCCTCACAACTGATTATCGTCAGCTGTTTTATGCTGTCATGTGGTGCTAACTGTTGTCCCTACTTAAAGTGGTGTTGCAGCCAAAAAAAAGAAATGCACGAATGTGCCTGAAAAAAAAACATTTGGAAACATTTATTTTTTTTCTTACCTGTAAATGGCTGTTGCTAGGGGTCCCTCGTAGTGTGCCTCCTTCAGTGCCTGGGCTGGTGACATCACTTCCCCTCTCGGCGCAGGAAGGGCTCAGCTCTGCCCCCTCCCTCTTGTCAATCATCTGGGACACGTGACCGGTCCTAGATGACTGCGTGGCCAACCAAGGTGCGTGCCGCCGCTCGCGCATGTGCAGTGGGTGCCCGGGTGTGAAGCCACAGCCGGGTGCCCACAGTTACAATGCTGGCACCATCAAGAGGAGGGGGAGACGAGCAGGGCCCTGGGACAGGTAAGTGTCCGATTATTAAAAGTCAGCAGCTGAAGTATTTGTAGCTGCTGACTTTTAATTTTTTTTATATAATGGGAACTCCTCTTTAAGGCTCAGATGCAGGAAGTGTTTGTGGCGGCATGTTGATCCAGGACACATAGGAGCAGGTCAGTTTATACACTGGGACTTTCATTGTAGACATAACTATGGCTACCATAATGATTTAGTTTAACTGGGGAGTAATTTATGTTACTTTGCTCTTCAGATTTATACCTCTAGTCATCGCTAGCATTGACAATACCAACTGCCTGCTAATGCAAATTATTGGATGCTATTTCATGCCAGTTTATTGGTAAGTTTGTAAAGCAATATGGTTTGCTTCTGGTAAAGTCTGCAATGAGTTGACAATTAATGGTAACTGCTATATTATCTGGTCCTTGTAGGTCTCAGGTGATCTTTTATATGCTACTGGGAAGTTACTATATAATCCAACTTATTACTGACCTTTAACATGTATCATTCTACTTAGGTATTTGATTTTTTTGTTATTTTTTTTACTGCCATAATACATGATAGGTTATCACAAGTATTTAACAGTGGCTTGTATATTTATATTGCATAATAGGAGCCATTAGGAGGGCTGCTCTACATACTGTGGAACAAGGGTGATCCTGGTGCAGTGATTCTGTGGACCTTTTTGGCTTTGTGGGTACCATGTCAAGATGATATTACTATATATATTACCCCATATATCTATGTGGGGGATTACTTTCATTTTGTCCTCCTCATAGAATGGGGCATCAGATGCTATTGGTCTTCCTGATCTAGGGAGTGTCTCGCTGATCTGGCTGCCTCCGGGCAGCATGCGGCGTGCCGCACATGGGAGGATTCTCTCTATTATGTGAGTGGCACTCTATATACACTGTCCCCATACTATTTATGGGGTCTATATTATTATATGCGATTTGTCTGCATTGGTTATCCGTTTGATTAAGTTTTAATGCTTTTTTCTTTCCCATTCAGAATCCCTTTGAAAATAGGTCCTAAAGAAGCTATAGTGAAACGTTGACCTTTTTTGACTCAGTAGTAACAGAGAATCTACATTTTTCATATAGATCTTTGGTTATACCAATGAGAGCTCTATTTTCTCTTGTTTTTATTCTGCGTATATTTTTATCCATTTTGTAACATTAAATAAATAATAATTTTTGTAAAATTATATAGTGTTCCTTTCTGGTACTGGTAAAGTCTGCTCAAATGTCCAAAAACAATTTTCTTACATAAAGATGGCCTAGGCTATAAGAAGATTGTCAAGACCCTAAAACTGAGCTGCAGCACAGTGGCAAAGACCATACATCGGTTTAAAGAGGAAGTAAACATTCCTCAAAAAAAAAAAAACGGAACCTGCAAGGCAAAGGCATAATGAGCTAGTATGCATAGCATACTAGCTCATTATGAATGACTTACCTGAGAACTAAGCCCCCGAAGCGGTCCTCATCCACGATCTTCTCCGTCGCCATCATTCCTGGAGTGACTTCCGGGTCTCGCCGCTCCAGCGCTGTCATTCGCTGGATCGGCGATGACGTCACTCCCGCGCATGCGCACGAAGGCGGCATATCGCCGTGATCTCGGCATGCGCAGTGCGCCTGCGCGCCGATGTCTACGGCGCATGCGCCGTACACAGCGGTGCCTGTTTTTTTCTAAATATCTCCTAAACCATGTAGGTTTAGGAGATATTTATTGGACCTACAGGTAAGCCTTAATCTACGCTTAACTGTAGGTCAAAGTGGTTTGTAAGGGTTTACAACCACTTTAACAGGACAGGTTCCACTCAGAACTTGCCTCGCCATGGTTGACCAAAGATGTCGAGTGCGCGTGCTCAGCGTCATATCCAGAGGTTGTCTTTGGGAAAAAGATGTATGAGTGCTGCCAGCATTGCTGCAGAGGTTGAAGGGATGGGGGGGTCAGTCTGTCAGTGCTCAGACCATGCACCGCCCACTGCATCGTCCCAGAAAGAAACCTCTTCTAAAGATGATGCACAAGAAAGCCTGCAGTTTGCTGAAGACAAGCAGACTAAGGACATGGATTACTGGAACCATGTCCTGTGGTCTGATGAGACTAAGATAAACTTATTGGGTTCAGATGGTGTCAAACATGTGGGGCGGCAACCAGGTGAGGAGTACAAAGACAAGTGTGTCTTGCCTACAGTCAAGCATGGTGGTGGGAGTGTCATGGTCTGGGGCTGCATTAAAGCTGCCGGCACTGGGAAGCTACAGTTCATTGAGGGAACCATGAATGCCAACATGTACTGTGACATACTGAAGCAGAAAAAGATCCCCTCCCTTCGAAGACTGGGTATGAAAATTATAACATACGGCACAGTGTATACGGTGGAGCAGTGTAGAGCACATAATGTACAGCACAGTGTATAAAGTGGAGTGGAGTACAAAAAGTGCAATACAGTGCACAGAGTGGAGCAATGTTCAGTATATATCTTACACATGCAGCACCCTCTAGTGTGTGCTAGATGTAGGAAAGTTTTTTTTGTAGTGTGGATTTTTTATTATAGGTACAGTTTAGTTAGCTCAGGGCTAAGCCTGAGCTGTGAATCTGGATTAAGGTTCAGTGAGTCAGGGCTGAATGACTTATCCTGACAGCTGACAGCTCCTCTGGTGCCTCCTCCTGGTCTAGAAGGTTGTAGAAACTTCTGGAGCTAGTGGGTGGAAGTTAGGAGGAGCTGCCTTGAATATTTATGAGGGCTTTAGCTAATCCCCAGTAAAGGGCTGGCAGGGGGCAAGGTTTATCAAGGTTTATAAAAGGGTATGAGCCAAACCAGTAGGGGCAGTCGGATGGAAGATGGAGATATAGTGCTGTGGAGGCTTTTGGTGGCCCTCTATGGTACTCCCTAGTCTGGGGGGGGGGGGGTGACCTTGGGCTGGGGTTGGGGTGCTGGAAGGATCCTACCACAACACACAGAGGAAGCCCTTCCTGGAGGCACGGGAGCAAGTGAGAGGACAGTGTGAGTAGAACAGCACTACTGGGGACCTACAAGGGGGAAACTGCCTGATGTAGTCAGCGTTGTGACTAGTTTTCATCCTTTCCCTGGGAGAGCTCCTGCAGAGTCAGCTGGGTGGGCTGGTAAGAGTCAGTCTGGAGGACTGGTGTGGGGAAGTTAGCCCGGAGGGCTAGTAAAAGGGGCAGCTGCAGCCAGGTCGGTTAGCAGTGCCTGAAGAGGTGGTGCTGGGACCAGTAGCCACTAGAGGAAGAGTGCAAGCTGATCACTGTAATCTGCTACACAACAAGAGACTTTGAGTTCCTGCCTGCAAAAGGCCATTGCTAAATCTTAATGTGCCAGTTAGATCCACAAACAGTGATCCAACTGGAAACTGCAAGCAAGTGAAGTTCAGGAGGGGTGTCAAGGAGACTGTATATAGCAGTAATGGCGAACCTTGGCACTCCAGATGTTTTGGATCTACATTTCCTATTATGCTCAACTACACTTCAGAGTGCAAGAGCATCATGGGAAATGTAGTTCCAAAACATCTGAGGTGCCAAGGTTCACCATCACTGGTATATAGACTGTATATAGGAAGATGTCACTGAAGATGTTGCCAAAGGTTTGTTGCTGAAGTCAAGTGGGCATCCCATAACCTCCCATCCTTATCCAAGTTATTAACCCTCAATAAACCACAAAAAACAAAGTCACGGACTCTTCTCTGTCTCTGAAGTGCCTGTGAAAATTTGGTGTGCCTGGCTTTGGAGGCTGCGGGATCCTGGTTCATCTGCGGCCCCTAAGGGGGTGTGCTACACTTCACAGTGTATAGAGTGGAAAAGTATGAAGTATGTAATTTACATAGTTGCATAGTAGGTGAGGTTGACAAAAGTCCAACCTATGTGTGTGATTATATGTCAGTATTACATTGTATACGCCTGTATGTTTCGGTCGTTCAGGTGCTTATCTAATAGTTTTTTTAAACTATCCATGCTCCCCACTGAGACCACTGCATGTGGAAGGGAATTCCACATCCTTGCCGCTCTTACAGTAAACAACCCTCTACGTAGTTTAGGATAAACCTCTTTTCTTCTCATTTTAATGAGTGACCATGTGTCTTGTTAAACTCCCTTCTGCGAAAAAGTTTTAACCCTATTGTGGGGTCACCAGTACGGTATTTATAAATTGAAATCATATCCCCTCTCAAGTGTCTCTTCTCCAGAGGGAATAAGTTCAGTGCTCACAACCTTTCCTCATAACTAATATCCTCCAGACCCTTTATTAGCTTAGTTGCCCTTCTTTGTACTCGCTCCATTTCCATTACATCCTTCCTGATGACTGTTGCCCAGAACTGGACAGCATACTCTAGGTGCGGCCAGACCAGAGTCTTGTAGAGCGGGAGAATTAATTGTTTTATCTCTGGAGTTGATCTCCTTTTTAATGCATGCCAATATTCTGTTTGCTTTGTTAGCAGCAGTGTGGCATTGCATCCCATTGCTGAGCCTATCACCTACTAGGACCCCCAGGTCCTTTTCCATCCTAGATTCCCCCAGAGCCCCCCCCCCCCCAGTGTATAGATTGCATTCATATTTTTGCAACCCAAATGCATTATTTACATTTTTTTTACACTAAACCTAATTTGCAATTTAGTTGCCCACCCCATTAATGTGTTCAGATCGTTTTGCAAGGTTTCCACATCCCACAGAGAAGTTATTGCCCTGCTTAGCTTGGTATCGTCCGCAAATACAGAGATTGAACTGTTTACCCAATCCTCCAGGTCATTTATGAACAAAATAAATACGATTGGTCCCAGCACAGAACCCTGGGGGACCCCACTACCCACCTCTGACCATTCCGAGTACTCTCCATTTATCACCACCCTCTGAATTCGCCTTTGTAGCCAGTTTTCAATTCATATACTCACCCTATGGTGCATGCCAACGGACCACCGTTTTGTACAGTAAACGTCTATGGACCTTCCTTTATCTAGATGGCAACTCATCTCCTAGAAGGTTAATAGATTGGTTTGGCAAGAACAATTCTTCTGCTAATGATACAGTTCTCGTTGCTAAAATCTTGTATATAGTCCCTTATCATCCCCTCCAAGAGCTTTCATACTATTGATGTTAGGCTAACTGGTCTGTAATTCCCATGGATGTATTTTGGGCCCTTTTTAAATATTGGTGCTACATTGGCTTTACTACAATCACCTGGTACCATTCCAGTCAGTAGACTGTCAGTAAAAATTAGGAACAATGGTCTGGCAATTAGTTGACTGAGTTCCCTAAGTACCCTCAGATGCAAGCCATCTGGTCCCGGGGTTTTATTAATGTTAAGTTTCCCAAGTCTAATTTTAATTCTGTCCTCTGTTAACCATGGAGGTGTTTCCTGTGATGTGTCATGAGGATAAACACTGCAGTTTTGGTTACTGAAGCCCCCCGATTCCCTCGTGAAGACTGAGGAGAAGAATAAATTCAATACCTTTGCTATCTCCCCATCTTTTGTAACCAGATGTCCTTCCTCATTCTTTATGGGGCCAATATGGTCTGTCCTCCTTTTTTACTGTTTACATACTTATAGAATTTTTGAGGATTTTTTTTGCTCTCCTCCACTATGTGTCTTTCGTTTTCTATCTTAGTTGCCCTAATTGCACCCTTACATTTCTTGTTGCATTCTTTATAAAGTCTGAATGCTGATGATGTGGAGTATATATTGTACACAGCACACTGTATAGAGTGGAGCAATGTTCACTATATACCGTACACCTCATTGTGTAGCGTAGAAAAGTAATGAAGAATATAATACAGAGTATATAATGTACAGCACATATAGAGCAGAGCACTGTTCACTGTCTACCATACATTACAGTGTATTGCCCTGTACACACGGTCGGATTTTCAGACGGAAAATGTCCTATCGGACCATGTTGTCGGATATTCCGACCGTGTGTGGGCTCCATCGGACTTTTTCCGTCTGAATTTCCGACGAAAAAAGTTTGAGATCCTGCTCTCAAATTTTCCAACAACAAAGTCCTATCGGACTTTTTCCGATCGTGCCACGCATGCCCAGATCACACTACAAGACCAAAGCTATTGGCTACTAGCATCTACGTAGTCCCGTCGTACGCAACGAACATCACCACCTTCAGAATGATCGGATTTTCCGACAACTTTGTCCAACCGTGTGTATGCAACACCAGTGTCGGACAAAATCCGTCGGAAAAAACAGACGGATTTTGTGGTCGGAATTTCCGACCATGTGTACGGGGCATAAGAAGTATGAAGTATAAAATGTACAGCACAGTGTATAGAGTGGAGTAATGTTCACTATATACCACAGTGTCTAGAGTGCAAAAGTATGAAGAAGATACTGTGGACAATATAATGCACAACAAGGTGTATAGAGTGGAGCAGTGTTCACTGTATATCATACACCACTGTGTATAGAGTGGAGAATGTGAAATATAGTATATAATGTGGAGTATATAACATACAGCACAGGGTGTAATGTGGAGTAGATCACGTACAGCACAGTGTAGAGTGTGGAGTACATTATATGCACACATATAGAGTGGAGCAATGCAAGGCATAAAATTTATAATATCCATATATCCACTTGCAATTATCTTTGAACAAATGCTATATACAACATTTTGTTTCTTGTAGATAATGTTTTTTTAATGGAAAAGTAAATCAGCACCCAGTAGAGTACTATGGCCTTAAAATAAAGATAATTGATTTGCAACTAATAACTAAAAGTTACAAAGAACAGTTCAATATAGAATACCTGAATTCTGTCATTAATTACTGTGTTCTTGTGTTGATAAATGATGAAAGCCTTTAACATGTTGTACTGCTGTATTGTTTTGTTGTAATTGGCTCTATTTTGAAATGTTCCACGGAGTAGTCTTTTTTTAAACAAAGCAGTTCCCCTTTTACAAATGTTAAGTAGCTGAAGTGTTTTGCAATATCCTGCACAGCTACACTGTATGTTAAAATAGAATGGTGATAGTGTTCGCAGATACATGTTCCATCTTCCAAGAATCCTATGTTGCATTTTATTTTTCAGCTTTTACATTACCACAAATGTAATTCTGCAACATCCAGTGTGGCCTAGTAGTGGCACAATCAAAAATGATATTAAAAACAACTTTAATAGCACATAGGGGGTCTATTTCCTCTGTGACTTTTATTCATAAAGGAACCAGCAGACACACTTTGCATTTCCTAAGAACCAGTGACACCACTCGGGAGGTACAGATGTCATTTTAAAGTACTGCGTAACAGTTCTAGTAAATTGTTGTGTTGAAATTTTGTAAATGTAGCTTAAACCCACAAAATGAATCTCTACTCCAAAGAGTAATCTAAATAAAAAAATAAAAAAATACCCCTTAGTGGGTTCAGTACTGAGGGTGACTGAAATAGGTGAGGATATTGCTCCATTTGTCACCGGTGTGGAGAAGTTTTGCTTTAATTTCTCCAACAAGTCACAGTAAACACATCAGACATGCGCCTATGTTCTCTAGTCATTAGGGTGCCCATGAAGCAAGTGTGGTCAGACAAGTGTTACCTACAAGATTGAAATTCACTGACACTACACCCAAAATTTCCTGCACAGCCAATTTTTTACTGGCATTTCCAAAAGTTACAAAAAAAAGGTTTTAAGTGCAAATTTTAAACAAGTACAATATGCAACTAGCAATGTGATTTAAGGTATATATTAGGGCAAAAAACATATTTCTTATTTTATTTTTTGATATAGTAAGTAAGTAGCTTAGGGACAGGGCATGAAATTAGAATAGGAAGGCACACACACACACATGAAGTTGACTCTTGGTCCCTTAAGTCCACTCCAGTCTAAACAGCACTGACAGTCTCACTCCTGACCTGCCCTGCTCCTGTCCTGCAGACCAGTGGCCATCAACCTTGTCCTCAGGGCCCACTAACAGGCCGAGTTTGCAAGATAACTGAAATACATCACAAGTGATATAATTTGCTGCTCAGTGATTGCAGTATTCTAGTCTGCATCTCCCCAAGGTAATACATAGGCCTGTTAGTGGGCCCTGAGGACAGGGTTGATGACCACTGCTGCAGACCCACACAAGGCTCTGGCTGCTCTGCTTGGCTCCCTTGGACTATGACATTACACGACTCACTCGGGCACCACCTCCATCAGAGCTGCCCGAACACACTGTAGCAGGCACTCGGGTGGCTCTGGACCGAGCTGAACATCACAGCCATATTTTTTACTGGCAACTTTTTCCTTTTACTGACAGGAGAAAATTGCCTGTTTTTTACTGGCTGACAAAATACTGATGGTTGGCAACACTTGGTCAGACATGTAGGCATTACTGACTGCTCCAGCTTCTCTGACCCACTGGCAGGTCCATTAACATGGAAGGCATGAGAAATCTCTACAATGAGGACACATTTTTAGAAATTCTCACAGGGCTTGCATTACTTACTGAACCTTCCTGTTCCCTCCATTACATGCATTTATTTTGAACTCAAAATGATCACAAACAAAACCATGGCACAAATGTTATCTCTTTTACACTCTAAAAAAAATGTAACTTATGCCTAAAGACCTAAATTTGATCATTTGAAAGATTCAAGATAGCTTTACTCTAATGCCGTGTACACACGATCGGACTTTTCAATGGACTAGGTCCGACGGTCTTCCCGACGGACTTTCGGCGGAGTTCCGACGGACTTTCCAAACTAAGGGACCTGGCCACACACAAGCACACCAAAGTCCGACGGATTTGAACGCGATGACCTACGACCGGACTAGAATAAGGAAGTTCATAGCCAGTAGCCAATAGCTGCCCTAGCGTCGGTTTTAGTCCGTCGGACTAGCACACAGACGAACTGATTTTTCGACCGGACTCGAGTCCGTCGGAAAGATTTGAAACGTGTTTTATTTTTAGGTCCGTCTGACTTTTAGGGAAAAAAAGTCCGTTGGAGCCCACACATGATCGAATTGTCAGACGGATTCCGGTCCGCCGGACCTAGTCTGCCGAAAAGTCTGATCGTGTGTACGTGGCATTATAAGGATCTAATTCAAGCAATGCTTGCTATTTAAACCATCTGCTAAGTTTATACTGAAAGATAATCATACGTACTTTGCATTATACACATACACGGTCCTACATACACAGACAGGTTGCTAGCATTTATTTCCAATCCCAGAGGGCTATTGGGGTATAAATAAAGTTGGGGCACCCTATAATGCCTGCAGTTCTGCGCACCTCAATTGACACTTTATTTAGGGATATATTTTTATACAAACTAAAAAAACATAAAAAATTGTGCTTGGGGCTGAAAATCATATACCCTATATACAAAGAATTCGTTGTCTTATATGAATACAAACAATAGCAGCAGTCACAAATACATCAATGCCTACATATAAAAAAGAATTATAGTCCCCCTATTTGATGTGTTGAGCTATTGTACACCCATTAATAAAAAAAACAAAAAAAATATATACAGTCCCATATAACAATAGATCATAAGTCAATTAGTGAAAAATAATACTAATGCATGTATCCGGTGGAGCCAGTAGCGGTGACGTCATCGTGCTGGCGAGGTCCGGCGGGGTTGTGTATACATGCTTTTAAATTCTCTCACAATTGTGAGTATAATTTTATATAGTATTTTAATAAAAGGATCCACGTTTACTACACTCTGGGTTTCCCTTCTCTCTTTTCTTTGAGTTTATTATAAGTACTGGAAGCACAGAAGAGTCAATTCCTCTATGATAGCAGTCCTCCTTAGTACGAGAGCAGATTCCTTCCAAACGCTGCAGGATTACTTGAGCCACCAGCTTGAAAGATTTACAGAGGAAGTAAACCCTGATGGGTTTTACTTCCTTTTTAGTTCCCTGCAAATTAAAAGCATACGGGGTTATTTACGAAAGGCAAATCCACTTTACACTATGAGTGCACTTGAAAGTGCAGTCGCTGTAGATCCAAAGGGGGACATGCACATGATTGGATGATAAAATCTGCAGAGCTTCCCCTCAGATTTACAGCTACTGCACTTTCAAGTGCACTTCTAGTGCAATGTGGATCTGCCTTTCTTAAATAACCCCCATAATGTGCATCGCATACTAGCACATTATGTGCCACTTACCTGCAAATGAAGCCCACGATGTCCCCGATGGAGGCCTCATTAATCATGTGACTGGCCGGAGCCGCGTGACATCACTCCTGCGCATGTGCGCGGGAGCTGCCAGTCACGGCACTCGCTGGTGAAGAAACGGCACTCATCGGTGTACTACAAGGTAAATATCTCCTTAGCGGCGCACATTTAGGAGATATTTACTGTACCTATAGGTAAGCCTTTTATTATAGGCTTATCTTTAGGTACAACTTCCGTATTGGGGGTTTACAACCACTTTAAGGATTAGCGTGATTTTACCTCTGCA
Organism: Lithobates sylvaticus; assembly: GCA_028564925.1. NCBI lineage: Eukaryota > Metazoa > Chordata > Amphibia > Anura > Ranidae > Lithobates > Lithobates sylvaticus. Next base: position 129,484,079 of record CM053030.1, on the reverse strand, counting down.
ATGCGGGGTCCTGTGCACTGGTAAGCGGAGGGTTGTGGTGTTCACGCCAATAGATGGTTGGTGAAGGCATGTGAAGCCTTATGCACTGTTGGAACTACTATTCACAAGTGGATACAGGCACTATGATTATTTTTCACAAATGGACTTAGGCTCTATTGCTATATGGGACTGTATATTATTTTTTTTTTTTTTTAATAGGCGTACAATGACGCAACACATCAAATATGGGGAATATATTTTTTATATGTTTTAATTATATGTATATATTATTAATTATATGTTATCCATTCAATAAAATATTCCTTCTGCTTTTAGCTGGCTCTCAAAGGTATAGCTACATATTTAAGCAAAAGATGTTAATTGAGTTGAAATCTTTCAGACACTAGCAGTTTTGGTAAAAATTTACAATTCACTAGGGATGACATACTAAAGTAGAACAATTTTTAGTTAGCCAAGTCAACCTATGTTTTGCATAATCATGTGCAAATTAAAAGAAAAATCCTTTGCACATACTTGGGTGCTTGGAATGAAAAAAAACTCCATTACTAAATTATCCACACTGTTTAATCATTAATTTAAGCATGAGGCATTGTGAAAGGACAGAATATCAGGACAATAAGTTACTGCTTACAAGTTATACAGCCTGCTTATGTGAAAACACATTATGAAGCCCCATCATGCCTCTGGGAGTAATTGTAACTTCTTCATGGGAAATGTAGTTCCACAACAGCTGGAGGGCCCAGGTTGCCTACAACTGGTCTAGAGCAATTGTTTGCATGCACAGTTTTAATTTTGTGAAATTTATTACAGACATGGCATGGAGCACCAATAAACAGTTTTGCATAGGAAAGTACAGGTATAGCTGAATAGATCGGGGGTAGTTTTTTTTTTTAATGAACCTTCTTTTTCTTAATACGATGTAGTATCCTGGTGTTTAGGCAGGGTTGCTCCTAAATTTACCTGCCAGGTATAGCTACCTTGGCACATTGTTAGGGATCAATTGATTTAATTTTCAGTGTGTAATTGCTGCACTTCTCTTTTTTGCCACTAGGTGGCATTAGATAAGACAATGGCAATGCAAGGTCAAATTATGAGTATATGGGGTATCTCAGCCAATGGGCAGGGGTTTTCTTAAATCCCTTGGCCTGCTAGGAGAGCCTATATATTTGGGTGGAGTCAGGTGATCAGTGTTCTGTGCCACCTGGACGGCTGTCGGGGTGGATGTGTGTTTTACTGCCCAGGCTGCTAGGCCGGAGTTTGGGCCGATCCCGGGCACATCTTGCTGCTAGGCTGTCTAAGGGCCTATCAAGAAGCAAGAGAGAAACGCAGGGTTGGGATTGCGGCTTGCAGTCCAACCAGAAGTGACAGTTCTGGTGGCCGGAGAACCTCACGTGGTCGGAGGTAGAGGGGAAGCTCTTGCCATTAAGGGACCATCCACCTTATTACCAGGGACCACAGTGAGTAGCTGAAGCAAGTACCGG